>VXCB01000122.1:0-122810 GCA_009613015.1 Mollisiaceae sp. DMI_Dod_QoI
CGTATGTAGGATCATCTTTTGAGAATATTGCATAAAAATCGAATTCAGTGCAAAAATTTGCAAACTATTTCTATTGGCAGCTAATGGTATGGGCATTTTGAATGTCCTGCGAAAAGTTCTTATTTTTATTCTTTTCTAAAATATACTTACTATTCTTTTTTCTTAATATACGATTAATTTTATATATTAAAGTAATAAAAAATTTATAATTTTAATTTTTAAAATTTCGATAAAATATTATTAATTTAATTTAATAAATATTTATTTTACAAATTTACTAACTTTTCGATAAATTCTTTTTTAAAATCGATTTTATATTTTTAATTAGCTTTGTATTATTCTTAAGCTTAATTAATTTTTTATTTATTATTTATAATATTTTTTTTTATTTTTAAATGAAAATTTTAAATTTTAAATTAAATTTTTTAAAATTTTTTATAAAAATAATAATAATCTCAACTTTAATTTATTTATTTTATTTATTTACATTTTTTTAATACGTTTCGTTAATAATTTAATCTTTATAAAACTATTAAAGAATTAATAATTTTTTTATAATATAATAATTTTACTAATTATTTAATTAAAGTAATTAGAACTTTTTATAATTTAATAATATATTATATTAAGTAAATTAAGCTCGTTTAAGTATAAGTTCGTATTTTATTTTTATAATTAATATAAGTAAATTCTTTTATTATTTTTCATCGATAATTAAAATAATTATTAATATTTAATTTATTTTTTACTAACTTTTACTATTATATTTTAATACGTTATATATATTTTTCGTATTAGTAAAAGAGAAGGAAAATCGCTTATATAATTTGCAGTAAAAAAGTAATTTACGAATATAAAACTATTCGCTTTAATATTAACAAAAGTATTAAAATAAATTATAAATTCATTATATACGATTTTACAAAAAGTAAGAAAAAGTAACCCTTCCACTAATAATCTTAATAATAATACATTCTTATTAATATTTATCTCACCCAAAGTGGAGACTTTTTTTAGATAAATGCGTTTTTCGAATTTTCTTTATTCGTTTCGTTTACAACTTTAACTTAAGTCGCCGGCTTATCCTTCTTTAACGGGCAGTCTTTTATAAAATGTCCGGTTGCTTTGCAATAATAGCATTTTCCTTCCTTTATTAGCTGTTGCTTCTTTGCAAATAATAGCATTGTACGGGGTGTGGTCGGGTTCGTGGTTTTCTCACGCACTAAAAACGTGATCGTCTTGGGTTTCGGGGTTCTAGTCTCTAAGGCTGCCCTGGCGGTTCGATTTCGACTAATTGCTTTTTTCTTTGCTTTCAAGTTATGTTGTTTCTAGTCCATGCCTTTTAAGTAATTGGCTAGGTCCTGGTACGTGGCATGCGTGCCTTCAATCGGGATCAATACTTCTTGTAAAGCGAAAGTGACCTTGTTCGTAAAATCATTAATATAGCAGGATTCGGGGATTTGTATAGCTCGGGCGGTTTGAAAAAAAATAGTGTAAAAGTCGAAGAACTTTTGAAAAGGCATTATAACTAGTCGTCCGTAGTCGTTCTTAGCGTTGCGAACTTTGAAAGGGTCAACAAAGGCATTCTTCAAGTAGTTAATCATATCCTGGAAAAAGATAAACGCGTCTCCTTCTTCTGATCGGTATCTCGTCTCTAGGTGTCGCTGTGCCGTACTAGTCGTACGACCAAATAAGTAGGCCATCTTAGCTTCTTCGGTATTGAAATGGTTCGAGTTGACTAACAACTTGGCTATTAGATTCTTTTTCCAATTTTCGAATATGGGATCTTCTCCACTGCTCAAAACAGCAATATCTGGCAACTTGGCTGACAGCCTTGGCGTGCTAGTTAACGAAGTGGTGTCTCGAGGGTTACTGCGAAGGGCTTGTAGCAACTCGAGGCGCAACTTTTCTAATTCTTTAAACAATTTTTTGATTTAATTTTTTTGTTCTTCGTGAGATTGCTTAATCTTATTCACCCTAGTACGAAAAGTATCTCGCTCGACAAGGGTATCCATTATATCGTTAAAGAGGCCGGTGGGGTTCGTCTTGATTTGCTCTTCGTAGTATGTCTAATTAAAGAGGTTGGTTCCTTCTTGGCCAACATTTTCATTATCATCTGGTAGGATCGACAATCGTGAGGTTCTCGGGATCGCGGCAATTCGCGCCATGTTCGGGGTGTTCGTCGACTTAGTAGTCGGGGTTCAAGGTTCTTCAGGTTCGGGTTCGTGACAGTCTAGTTGTCGGCTTTAGGGTTCTTTTAACACAGTACCAGTCCAAGTACTTGTCGCGGTAAGGTTGAGATCGCGGCGCTTGAAAGCTTCGCGTCGATCTGGGGATTAGTATTTTTTTTGATATCCTCTTCAGGACAGAAAGTGGTGAGTTTAGAATTATGTCACGTACACAAAAGACTACCCTCTGGTCGGGGCGAAAGGTCTCTTGTATTCGACGATTCTAAACTAAAGAAAGAAAGAGAGGTTCCTAGGAGGAACTGTAAGACTAAATACAGAGCGAGCGCATCGGGCGCATCGCACTAGACCAAATACGCTATGTTACGCGAAGGTCACGTGACGCCCTGCAAAACCGTCCCTCGGAACTGTCTCCCAAACCGCCCTGAAACCGCCCATCAAACCGTCCTGTGTCACGTGCTGGTTTCTGTCTCACGTCCGCTAGACGTGACACTGTCCAAATAGCTTGTCGCATATAGTAGAATAAGCTGTTAGAGAGCAACTCTAACATTGTGCCTTTTGGCCCGTTGGCTCAATGAGTAAATGCTTATTCCACTTGTTTGCTGTCACAGAAATGGACATTTTGTAAGTATAATTATCGGTTGTAAAGTAGAACTTATTTAAATAGTATTTCAAATTTTCATTATCATATATATTTCAAACATTAATCTTATATACGAAAATAGCATTGAAGTTTTAATGTTCAAACACAGTACCGTGCCTGAAATGTCTCAGCATTGTTACGATGGTTCCCTACATTAATAGATCCGTAATATAGTAGAGCAAGTTCGTCTTGCTATTGAGCCCACAAAGCAGTAGAAATATCCTTCGCAATTTCATACATTAGAACTGCCTCAGACTGATAGTCATAAACATTTCAGGAACAGACAACGTACTGTAAATATGGTGTGCGAGAAGAGGGATAGTTGCATTGTAACTATGCTACAGCCACGATTATATACTCTTCGCATTAACCTAGTTCAATTGACTCAGGCATTTCACCTCTTTTTCATTAGCCATGTGCCTTTACGTTACTAGAAAAGCTCCGATAGCACATTCGTAAAGTTCGAAGTAACCAAGCTTATTTATTGTGTGTAGATATCTATGCATTTTTGAAGTGAACCCGTGACCGCCACAATAATGTCACTGAGTATAGATACCGATTTGAAGTCTTTCCCGAATAGTTACTATTCATTCTCGGCAGATGAACGTTTTGAAAGTTGGGTATGATAATTAGCAGCATGATTACAATAGACCGATACATAGGCACGTACAATGTGCTGAAATATTGAGTACATTAAATGTCTATCGCCAGTTCTAGGCACATTTCAGAGCAGTGTTCAAGCTCTGCTCACCGAAACGAAACCGTTGGAGAAAGCGATTTTGCGACAGTGAAATGACTTAATTCTAAAAGAAAAAGGCTATTGATTTCTTTTCAATTCGCTTCTGTTTCCATTTTCGAATCTCGGTTTCGTAGACTCGAGATCAAATCATGATTCTTCAAGATTGCCAGCTTTCGATAGCATAGTAATCTAGCAACAGCTTTGCATATACGCGCAAACATCAATCATCCAAGAAGAATCAGATTTTCAAATGCAGAAGTATTGGCACGCAAAATGATGTTCGAAAATTGGTACTTTTGCACTCGCCACGCTCGCTAACCTCGAAAGGGGGGAGGGGTCGCCCCTTTTGGGGGAGACCCACTTTGCGATAACTTATCCAGAATCAGACAGCGCAATCGCAATCGCAATTGTGGAGAAAGTCAGGCAAAATGTGGGGTATGAAGTCCTTCAATTTTTTTGCATTGAAAAACTGTCTACGCGAGTACGACGATGAAGAATGAAAAGGGAGGCGGTGAGAATTAAGCTGACTGAGATGGGCATTTGGCGGTAAACGGAAATAGAATCGTGCTGGAATGGTGGTGGATGATTGGTGTGAGTTGAACGGATTGGGAATGTGGGTTGGAGGGGCCTGATATCGATATGTGCACTGCATCAAGTTGCAGCACATCTGGAATTCAGGCCGACATTTTGACGACCCGGATCTCCAGGATGTGTTGGATAAATACTAGGTAGTCCATTCTCTCCAGATATGCTTCAAAATAATCCAGGAGGGTTCTCTCCCGAGTCATGATGAAGCAGGGCTTAAGGGTTCTATCGGGAACTAGACCGGTAGTGCCTGGCTCGGAAGGAATCATTCGGGCATAGCTCCAAACGGACTTCGTTCTAATTCAGACAGAATATGATCTTTACGGCATTCCCGACAGCCGAGTTTTATCCTCAAAATTCTGGAAGTTCATATCGCGCTATGGTAAAATCTTGGGCGCTTTGAAGAAGCTGACTGGGGATTCTGGGGAACGTAGTGATATCAAACTCCTCTATTGGTGGTAACGAAAGTCATATGGTGGCGAAGCTGTGTCAAGGTTGTGCTGTGCTTATTTTATTCTGGGCGAGGTGGCTGAGCGAAGCTGAGGAAGATATCAATGTACAGTACGCCGAGATGAAGAGTATCGAAAGAGAAAACAATGATGTTAAACGATAAAATAAAAATCGCCTTCGAACGAAGAGTACTTACATAATTGCGATCTTACGCAGATGTAGAATTGTTAATTATTGTAGCCCAGTGGCAAAAAATATCTATAAAGTCGTTCTAGAGTGGTCAAGAAAGGTTGAATGCGATTTAAACCAAAACGGCGCTAGTGTTAATCCTTGTCAAAAATTTCTGGCCTTGAGAAATAAATAATCCAGCGCACTCCGAAACCATTCAACCTCTTCTCTTTTGCTTCTTCTCATACCTAATTTCTCCATTCATTCATTCCTTCTTGTCCGTAGACTCGTTGGACGTTTAGAAGAACGCAGAAGTCGATTTAGATCGCATTTCTGCCGGCTCACCGACCGATAATCCGTGCCTTCTCACTAGCGGCTAAGAAATTTCTTCTTATCGCTCGTCGACAATCAACACTCCCACCCTCTCTTCCTCCTCAGCATGCCCGCAGTTACAGACTCTTCAGCAACCGCCAGCATGTCTACCAAGGAGAACAAAAACAGCGTCAAGGTTCTTGATGAACTTATGGCAAAGCTGACCATCTCCAAGGCGCAAGATGAAATAAATGCCGCCACCCACAATCTGGCAGTTTTCATCAATTCTCCTATCGAGGAGAGCGACGCTCCCACAAAGTAAGTATAACTATCTATTTTATCGTCGTCGCCCTCGCAATCTCAAGGCGGGGTTTGTGTGTTTTGCACAAATTTTATTCATATCGAACCCCTCGCCTTGTGTGGCGAGCCCACGGTCGCAATTTTAAAAACCGAAAAGAATTATGCTGACCAGTGTATCTGCAGAACCGTCGAATCCCTCCAAAAACAACTCGCCAACAAGAAGGACGCCAACGTCCGAGAACGCGCTCTGAATGCCATCAAAGCCATTGCTGAGCACAGCGAGACATCCGCCTCCGTCGAGCCATATCTGGTCGTCCTCCTGTCATCGGTTCTCGCAGCCGTTGGTGACAAGTCGGTTCCGGTCAAGAACGCCGCTTCAGCTGCTGCGCTGAGCATCGTCAAGGCTGTTAATGCGAACGCCGTCAAGGTCGTTCTTCCTCCCATCATCAACTCCGTCCTTACCGCGCAAAAATGGCAAGAAAAGATCTGCGGTCTCGACTGCATCGAGGCTATGGTCATCTCTTCGCCCACACAACTCGCTATCCGCGTCCCAGATCTCATCCCAGTTGTCTCCGAATCAATGTGGGACACAAAGCCTGAGGTCAAGAAGCGTGCATACGGTACAATGGAAAAACTTTGCGGTTTGATCGTGAACAAGGATATTGACCGATTCATTCCCGAGCTGATCAAGTGTATCGCCAAGCCAGAGAACGTCCCCGAGACTGTCCACTTGCTCGGTGCTACCACATTCGTTACCGATGTCCATGAGCCAACTTTGGCCATCATGGTTCCCCTTCTCGATCGTGGTCTTGCTGAGCGTGAGACTGCCATCAAGCGAAAGTCTGCCGTTATTGTTGACAACATGTGCAAGCTTGTCGAGGACCCTCAAATTGTCGCCTCGTTCTTGCCCAAACTCATGCCTGGTCTGACCAAGAACTACGACAATTTGGCTGATCCCGAGGCCCGTGAGAAGACCAAGCAAGCTCTTGATACTCTCGTCCGTGTCGGAGATGTTAAGGACGGAAAGATCCCGGAAGTCTCACACGCTGGTGACGTTGCAACCGTCCTTCCTATCCTGAAAGAAATCGTTGAGAGCAAACACAAGGCTGCCTTAAAGTTTGAGCCTTGCCTCGCCTACATCTCCGCTATTGCTGGCCAACTGATCGACGAGAAGGATGCCGACTCAACTAGCTGGACCCAGAACCTCAAGCCATACATCACCGCCATTGCTGGTGAAGACAATGCTCAGACTGTTGTAGACAACCTCCGAAAGCGCGCTTCTCCAGGCGCCGAGGCTGAGGATGCCGAGGAGGCTGATGACGAGGAAGGAGAGGATCTCTGCAACTGCACGTTCAACTTGGCCTATGGTGCTAAGATTCTGCTTAATCAGACCCATCTCCGACTCAAGCGTGGTCAACGATATGGTCTTTGCGGTCCCAACGGTTCCGGAAAATCGACCCTTATGCGTGCCATCAACAACGAGCAAGTCGAGGGTTTCCCAAAGAAGTCAGAGGTCAAGACTGTGTTCGTTGAGCACGATCTCGACTCTGCTGATACTGAGCTTACCACCATTGTCTGGACCATGAAGAAGCTTGAGGAGGTTGGAATCAAGACTTCCCAGGCCGATGTCGAAAAGCAATTGGGCGAATTCGGTTTCACCCCTGAGATGACCAGCGGTGCCATCACGGCCCTTTCTGGTGGATGGAAGATGAAGTTGGCTCTTGCCCGTGCCGTTTTCGAGGATCCCGATATTCTCCTCCTCGATGAGCCCACCAACCATTTGGATGTCAAGAACGTCAAATGGCTCGAGGACTACCTCATGGCCTCTCCCTGTACATCCATCATTGTCTCTCACGACACTGGTTTCTTGAACAATGTTTGCCAAAACATCATCAACTACGAACGATTCAAGCTCAAGCGCTATCGTGGTAACCTTCGAGAGTTCGTCAAGAAGTGCCCATCTGCGAAGTCATACTTCGAGCTTGGTGCTTCTGAGATGGAGTTTAAGTTCCCCGAACCTGGTTTCCTCGAGGGTGTCAAGACCAAGGCCAAGGCCATCATTCGTGTCTCGAAGATGTCCTTCCAATACCCAGGTACACCAAAGCCCCAAATTTCCGACATCTCTTTCCAATGTTCGCTCGGTTCTCGTATTGCTGTTATCGGTCCCAACGGTGCTGGCAAGTCTACTCTCATCAACGTCCTTACTGGTGAATTGATCCCAACATCCGGCGATGTCTACACTCACGAGAACATCCGTATCGCCTATATCAAGCAACACGCTTTCGCTCACATCGATCATCACTTGGAGAAGACTCCTTCAGAGTACATCCAATGGCGATTCCAGACTGGTGAGGATCGCGAGACTATGGATCGTGCCAACAAGATCGTCACCGACGAGGATGAGAAGGCAATGGACAAGATCTACAAGATCGAGGGCTCCCAAAGACGTGTTATTGGTATCCACTCACGAAGAAAGTTCAAGAACTCGTACGAGTATGAGTGTTCGTTCGCTCTCGGAGAGAACGTTGGACAAAAGAACGAGAGATGGATCCCCATGATGACTGCAGACAATGCCTGGATTCCCCGATCTGAAATATTGATTTCGCATCAAAAGATGGTTGCTGAAGTCGATCAGAAGGAGGCTCTTGCCAGTGGTCAATTTCGACCTCTGGTTCGAAAGGAGATTGAGTCTCACTGTGCTAACTTCGGTCTTGACGCTGAGTTGGTTTCTCACTCTCGTATGTTGGGTCTCTCAGGTGGTCAGCGTGTCAAGGTTGTCCTTGCTGCTTGCTCGTGGCAACGACCTCATTTGATTGTTCTTGACGAGCCCACTAACTACTTGGATCGTGACTCCCTCGGTGCCCTGTCCAAGGCTATCAAGTCTTTCGAGGGTGGTGTGATCATCATCACCCACTCTGCTGAGTTCACCAGGGACTTGACTGAGGAAGTCTGGGCTGTCCTAGACGGAAAGATGACTCCATCCGGGCACAACTGGATCCAGGGACAAGGAGCTGGTCCTCGATTGAAGGGGGATGATGATGCAGAGGAGGAGGTAAGAATCCCAAATCCTCACGTGATCATATTTTCACGTGACTATTTTTGACGTGACTAACTTTTGGGATAGAAATTTGATGCCATGGGCAACAAGATCGTCTCTACTAAGAAGGCAAAGAAGCTTACTTCCGCTGAACTCCGAAAGAAGAAGAAGGACCGCATGGCCCGACGAAAGCGTGGTGAGGAGGTCTTCTCGGATGAGGATGAGTGAATGACCTGAGCATGGATTGGGAGGATATAGAAGTGCGGGGCCCCGAGCAGCAAAATAAAATAAAACGTTGTCAGTTTTTGTGTTTGTTGGGCCTGGATTTTGCTGCAGCATGCAAGCATTTGGCCTGGTCTATGGAGTTATCTGCGTTTGTCTTTCTCGAACAGTTGAAGCAGAGGAACAGAACAGACCGGTGGTGTGGTTCTCTGCAGACTAGAAGATAGATCAATAGACTCTTCAAATTGCATAATATGTACGACATTGGTTAGTAGACCGTGACTGTTTGGCTTTGTGGGTTCTGGCCCCCAGTGGTGAATTGTCAGAACCATTTTCATTTTCAAATTGGGTTGTATCGGGTTTTTCTTCTGTTGCTAAAGGCTCATTGAGAAAAGTGGCAATGGTCATCCTCCTTTCATACACCAACCTCTTCTCCTTCATATGTTGTGCTGTCCTCATCATTCTTTCCCAGTCGCGGTAGTTTTGCAAGCTGAATTCTGACTACTCGCAACTGCCAAAATGTGCTAGAATTAGATTTTGATTGTATACTACGATGAGTATTAACTGATAATAAAGTCCTTCAACTCGCCGGATTTTCGACGTGGTCAAGTCGGAAGCTTTCTACAATCCGTGAGTTCCTACACCCCACTCTCTGGTGCATTCTTAAGAGTTCGCTGCAGGCAGATGTCAAACTCAAGCGCTTTGATAGGAATACCAATTCTAGAGTACAGTGTCTGGCATTAGTTTGTTCTTTATAAGCTGGGTTGCAGATTATGCTTAATACGTACATTTTTATTAAGTGCTTTTTATTATTTGCTGTCAATCCTCACCTCCTTTGCGCGCTCACTTAGTCACGGCCCACGTGATCCATCACCGCTCTACTTAGGTACCTTTGCTTTATCCCATCCTTACCTGTCCTCACATATACTCACGTATACTTTCTTTATGAGATATAAGATATTATTCTTAAAACAGGAAGAGATAGAAATATTTCTAGTAGCACTAACCAATTCAGCAGATAGCATAAGCGAGTTTGAGAATCTTTGACGGATGGCCCAATGAAGAGCTGTTGTTCTATACGCATCACAGCCTCACTCTACAATGTCTGCCTTGCGATCTGCCACCGGATCAGCAGACTCGATGTATAAGACAAGTACTTCAGCTGGGCTGCTCTTACACTCCAACACATACCGACAAAGGTGTTCTTCATCACATACATAGCATGTCTTCCCCTGTACCGAAATTATCTTCACCAGTGGCAGGCTACCCAAAGTTGGGGCACCACATGGGCTTATACTCCGAGTACGCAATCTTCCGCCGCTTCAGCAGCCTCAATTGTCGAAATCTACTATACATTCAGGCCGAGCTGGTTCACCTCGAAGAAAAACTCCGTCATCTCGAAGCTGCTGATGCGGTATCTCCCGAGACACCTCAATCTGTCTATGCAAAGGACTGGTATTGGCTCTCAAACTCAGCATTTGAGGGGAATGGAGACCAGATACGGTGTGTTTTGGAGATTCGCGCCAAGCTGAAGGAATACAGCGAGTTCCTTGAAATGTTTTGATGGATGTCACTAATATCTGCGCAGATGATGCAATTATCCAGCAAGCTCAGCTCAAAAGGCTGGAGGAACCCCGTCATAATGACCTTCGATTACTACAAGATTGGCTTGAGCGGCCAACAATGGGTAATCTTGCTCTTATCGGAGAGGACAGAACCATTTGGGGAGAGCTTGATGAGCCCATTAATCCCGATCTGGACCTTTTAACCCTCAAAATTGGTATGACTGAAGATTCATTCTCGAGATGGTTTGCGGTCACACTTCTCCGTATCTTCCATCGAATCATAGGTCATCATTTCAAAAAGCCTCAGGATCCGGAAAGCGGCATTGTCTCTTATACAGAGAGAACCGTCCGGAGATACACGGCACACGTGACTACCATCGTGGCTTCACTCTTGCCAGTCCTTGCAACCATTAGCTTGCAGTTTGCCAAAGGAATAGCTGTGCAGTTAGTTTTGATATCCATTTTCTCTTTCCTGTTCACATTCTGCATGACTGTGTTCACGAGAGCAACAAGAGGGGAAATTTTTATCGGGACTTCAACGTGAGCTAGCTTACATCCCCTTTCCGTGTCACCGCTGATAATGTTTCCGCAGATTTGCAGCAGTTTTGGTGGTATTTGTTTCAGTAAACGGCGTTTAATTCATTTACCTAAGCATCAATTCCAACCACGCATGAAACAGACACAGAAATGGAGAAAAGGATGCTATGTTGCGAACTTCATCCTTGAAAAGGAATACTCGGATCATTAATTCCAGCCAAACTGTCAATACCCATTTTCACCTGTTTCCACTAGCCACTTGTCGAGGGTCCTGAAGATGAACCTGAAGATGAACCTGAATTCTCGCTAGAAGCGTGCTTAGCGCTCTTGTGAGCGTCAACTTTGGCCTTATTCTTCGCAACCTCTCTTCTGTGCTCTTCCTTCTGAGCCTCCCGTCGGGCTTTCTCCTCTGCGTTCATTAGTGAGCGACTAAAATTTATAGATACGATATACCTCTGCTTTCTTTCTGATGATACGGGCGACCTCCAAAGCCGGCGAATTTCAAGATGCTGTGCTCATGAATAGTCTCAGCGCCGAGAATGATCTGCCATGGGAGGACGTCCCCAGCGATGACGTGGAATGTCGTCTTGAAGACTTTCCGAAAGCCTTTGCCCTTCCAGTGGAGCGTGACAGTACCAATGGAGAAGAGCTGCTCGCCATTGAGACAAGAGCAGATGGCCTCTTCCTTGCTAACAATATCATTGACCATGTCGAGCTCATCGATGACTTCCCAGGCGATGAGATCGTGGGCTTCACAGCCAGTGTCGAGCCTCATCTTGAATGACATGTAGGAGTCCAATTGTGAGCATTGCACTTTGACGGTTCTGCAGAATGGATCATGTGCGGCCTGTCCAATGTCAGTTACGTATCAAATCGTGTTGTCCAGGAGCAAATACCTTATTCTTGAAAGGTCGTTTGACCTTCTTTTGCATCATTATGAACGCCCTTGTGGTGTCTTCGACCTGTTTTATCCAAGGCGACATGGCGGTATATAAATAAAGGATGATCTCAATCGAAAGCTATTTTGAGTTCTCGAAATGTGACTCGATCAAATTTACAGTACTTTTAAGGTGTGTCCGTTCGAAGTGTAGCTTTAGAGATGTAAGTCAGTTACTCCCACGGTCACATCACTGTCTAACACGTTGCAATACTCCACTAACTTTCAAGTCATGGACACATAAGATCTGACTTCATCAGCTAAAGCAATGCTAATCTGACACGACCTAACTCACCTTCTTGGGCACAGTTGATAATGATAGACGTTGTTAATTTGGCTTCATACAAGAATATCGAATGTGCATGGTGCACGACGGCCCAACTTGCTTAGGACTTATAGAGCAGGTAACGGCCTAAACTGGTTAGTGCTCGGTACTGAAGTAACCCTGCAAGATTTCGGACAATGTGTTAAATGCCAATCACAGCGGGGCACCACAATGAATCCCTGCGCGATCCGGCGCTTTGCAGCCGCACGACTGCAGATGACTTTACGGCAAGGTGCATGGACCAGGTCCGCTCTCCTCACAGCTCGAGTTATGGTTCCAACAATGTATAATACTGGTATATCCCCTGTCTCTCTCTGTGGTCGGCCAGGACTCCCTTGCCAAGACTCAGCACAAGGCCCGACTGACATTTTGAACTGACTTGCAAGTGTAGACGAGACCAGCGACCTTCCCTTTTCCTTGCGGTTTATCATATGCGCACTACCACTCTGACAGCACAATCTGAATAGCAGTCCACTTCTCTGCATGCGATGCCTCCGAAACGACAAGGGACTACTGGACCGTCACAAGAAAATTGGCTAGCAAATCAAGAAATCATCTTTCAAGCTTGGTTTGGTGGGATGGCTCTTGATCCAGCGCTGATAGAATACATGAAAATAGAGCATAAATTTACGGCTACGTGGGTATCTCTTCTTATGGGTTATGACTTGGTTAATGAATGCTTCCCTATAGGAAAGGTCAATATGAGAGAAAGTTTGCAGAATGGGGCTGGAAGAAGAACCTCACCGCAGCAGATTTGCAATATGTCCTTACTCGGCTCTACGAACGAGAGGCAGCAGGCAAGAAAAGCGAAGCCACGCTTGAAGTTGGTGCGTTCAAAATGGTGATTCCTGCGGAGCGACTTAGGAAAGGAAAATACCGTCCTAAGAGGGCAGATATCAACGACACTAGTAAGCTCTTTCCATGAAAACGAAGGTACAACAAGTGATACGTCTCAAGACACCAACGAGCGAGGCCTATCGGTTCACACACCTCCCCCAACTCAGGACGACATGTTGGCTATCAAATATACTTTGAACCATCCCCATCATGGAATTGTCACTCTTACCGCATCGGAACCCTTTGTAGCAAGGGGCAAAGCAAGCAAGAGACGCCGCATACGATCTCCATCCCCAGTGGGTGTAGTTGTCAATATGCAGCAACAATTGGTTCTAGTTGTTCGTGACATAAAAACGCAGGATCTTCCCATTTTCCGATTTTTGGAATTCATTGAATCCAGAGGTATGAGCATCAAAATCAGGTCTTAGGCAAAAATGACATCAGGCTCTACTTAACTCGGAATAGATTTCATTCGAGGCATAACGTCATCTGAGCAGCGCAGCAACTATTCAGACAATAGCATCTATGATATAGATGGCGATGATGATTCTGGAAGCTGGATCTTTGATAATTTACCCTCCTATAGCTTTTCTGTCCCTGCAGTACCCGAGCCATTCATCTACTCCTGCCTTACTCCATACGGCCCCTGTCCACGCCCGTTGAACAGAACTGAATTTCGTAATGCGATACTCAAACACCAAGGGTCATCTATTCTGGAAAGATATGATGGTGACCTTGAGTATCGCATCTCCAGGTTGTTGGGTCCTAATGATTCCGACGCATTTTTCGAGTTTCTTGTCTTCGTCATGCATTCCGGAGCCAACAGTGTGATGTATGATATTACTTCTATCGAGCGGATAGTGGCATGGTTTACCCACCAAAACACACGCCTTTTAAACTTAATTTTTGTATTACAGTTTCCCACACTGCACGCCTTCTTAGATTTTTTGATCTTACGCTGTACCGAGAGTCATACAACTTCTTGGTAAGATATCTTTTTCGCTCTCATGTATGGTGCGATTTTGGCGATATATCTTCAAGATCTATTGGAGTTATTGCTGGGTGTTTTTCTTACAATATGATAGTCCTCGAAAGAACACCGACGTCAAGCAAACACTAGAAGGAGACTCTGCCAAAGCTCTACTAGATCTCGATACGCACCATCGTCTCTTTAGCGGAAACACTCAGAGAAAGCTTGAAGTCGCCATTTTGTTAAGCCACGTGGAATTGGTCAAAAAACTACTAGATCAAGGTGTCGACCCGAATTATCTAGGCTCAAGGAGGGAGTTGACAAGTCCGCTCGAGCAGGCCTGCAAAAATCGCGACTTTCGACTCATCAAACAGTTGGTCGAAGCAGGAGCTGACGTGAATCCCTCTACAGTACTCTTAGGAGATCAGAGTGGGGGTCAAGTGCCTCTTGAATGGGCTTTGCAGCAAGGAGATCAGGGAGATACACATGTACTTCGCTATTTTCTGGAAAAAGGTGCGCGCCCGATCCCAGGTCGCCAAACCCACATCAAGTCCCTAGAAAGTTATCGAATTTTGCGCCAGGGAGGCATAGAAACTTACTTTGAACCAAGTTGGCATAAGCTCATGCATGCGGTAATAAAAGGAATTGAGGACGATGTTGTGGAATATATCGCTGCGGGAGTCGACATCAACAAAAATTTGAGCAAAAGGATCTTTGGAGATTTACCCCGAGGAAATTTTGAATGTTCACTTCTGAAACAGCTTTCATTCAACTGTACCCTGTTACAAGCAGCTGTCGAAAATCGTCACTTAGGGATCGTGAGGATTCTAGTTAAGAACAATGTCGACGTAAATGCAGCGATCTATAGCCCTCGTGGGTGGTCAGCCCTCGAGATTGCTCACTCCATGGGACAGACGGATATCATCTCGGAACTCTTGCAGTGCGGAGCCTTATTCAACTCGACGCCGCCAGCAGAGCGCACACTGGTCGAAGCATACTATGCCTTCGACAATAAGGATATCGAGATCATACGACGTCTGCTCCATGAACACACAGTTGATCATATAGACTTGCTGGATCTCACTTGGGAACACACGCTAAATACAATTTGGCCGGGAAAAGGCCACCATCAACTTAGAAGAGAGGCTCTTCAATTGATCCGCGACTTATCTGGTGGTGACATGAATGTAATGGGACCCAGGACACAGCGATGCGTACTCGAACTGGCAGTACGCCTAGGAGATCTTGAATACGCTATACACCTTTTCAGTTTCGGTGCACGAGTGAAGGTAGATCCTCGACGCTGTTCTCAAACATTCTTGAAATCTATTGCAAGAGAAGCGGGACGGGGTTCGGATTGTTCAAAACTGGTTGGCATGGTGCTAAAATCCGGTGCGCTGGCACACGAGCCAGACAAGGGATATGATGTATTCAAGATCGCAGTTCAAGCTGGATTTTATGGATTTCATGAAGTCGGTATGAACCTCGAGCCTGCACGACTGATCCTCGAGACTAGACTAGACGTGAATGCTCGGCCATTATGTCCACCTGAGAGGATAGTCATCTAGTTTCAACGCTACCGCGGTACCGAACTGTCTGAGGACCATAGTCCTTTGCAAATCTTAATTTATGCGTACTCAACTTGCCCTGGTAGAGAACTTGAACGTAGCAAAGTAAATGCTGTGGCTCCTATGGTCGAATTCATGGTCGCTCATGGTGCAAACATCAATGCACCCCCAAGTGAGGTAACAGGGAGTGGGACACCACTGCAACTTGCAGTTTCAATTTTCCCCAGAAACAATGAAATAGGATTCGACATGCTTCGTCTTCTGATTCGATTAGGTGCAGATGTCAATTCAGCAGCGAGAGACTTTGGCCGGACGGCACTTCAACATGCAAGTCATTATTCAGCCTTGGTTGAGTTTCTTTTAGAGAACGGAGCAGATGTAAATGCGCCTGCTGGAAAGGTCAACGGCAGGACGGCACTCCAAGTGGCAGCAGAATACGGACACATCAAGATAGTCAAGAGATTCTTAGAACTAGGAGCTGATCCCAATGCCCGAGCAGCAGAAATCGATGGCTTAACGGCATTAGAGGCTGCTGGGAAGTCGGGACATTTGGATACGGCTGTCCTTTTGCTTGACAATGGAGCCGTTGCGACTGAGAGGGCAGCACAAGCTGCGCAAGATCATTACTTTTTTGTCATTGCAAAAATCATTCGGGAGCGGATTGGGGTTGTAAGCAACCGGTTTCAGGTGGAAGATGGACTGGTGAGGCTTGAGGGTTAATTGAACAAGTGGTAAGATGAGGGGTGGATAATCACACGTTGCATATAGGAACTTTCAAGATTGTTTTCAATGGCGTGTTTATTGCTCTTTTTATTGTATCTAGACTAGATAGAGAGGTCAACTGCCACCAGTGACCAGCCCCCTGTTATATCAGTCTTACATACTCGGGGTTGCGGATTTCAGTGGTATTACCTCAATGAATCGTCGATATCTGCTAGACGACAACACAACGGGCAGGTGCAGAATGAAGTGACAAACCAGCTTGTGATACAGGTATGGCGAAACCGATGCCTGCAGAGCCCGCAGGGCAATCTTACTCACATCTTCATTTTGATTGTCAGCTGTAGCTTCATTACCGGATATTAAATAAATAATATATTTTTATAATATACGGTTTTAAAATATTTTATTAAAAATTTAACCTTGGATTGAAGGCTCTTCAGATATACATCTAGATATCTACAAGCGATGGGATGAAGCTGTTTGCAGGCATGGCGATAAAGGTTCGGGAAGCAGGAAAGGCAGAGATTGGAAAGAAGATCGAGGCGAGGCCGCGAGGAAGAAGTTGCTAATGTCGCTTCGGGAAGTTAACCCTTGCAATCCGTGGTGATGCTTTTGGTCTGGGCCTTCCACCTGTCAATCACTGACAGACCTTCCAAGCACCACTAGTATTTCAGAAAGTGCTTACAACCCTGGAACCACCAGCAACGACAAATAACTCTCAGTCAAATTCAAGTCAGGACAAAACAGCAAAGATGAGTTCCACTAGTAGTTGATGATGGTCTCGCGAGAATCCGAAGCCATGAACTGACATATTTCTCGGAATGCGGTCTCTGGACTAGTTGCTGTTCTGGAAGAAAGTTAGAGTCGCCAAGGCGCTACGAGCGAGCATTCTCAGGCGAACAGGGAGGATGCAATATTAGATTTGGGTGTGATGTATGAATGCAAATCACCATGAGAATGAGTGTTTAGGAGCATGTTCATTTGAATGTGTAGCTTAGATGGGGCGAGGTAAAGTCCTAACATATGCTCCTGAATGCACTTCGCATTCAATTCATATGTATCTCTTCACGGCAATAGGATCTATATAAGCAATATGCGTAACTTTCAAACAAGTAGCAGTGATGAGTATGATTGGTGACCAGAGACAACCGCAGAGAAGGCGAATGAGAAATAGAACATGACGCTAAAGAGCCCTGTGATTGGTGCGGATAAGAGCATGTATGATTGGGCCGTTGGCTGCCCCGATTCAATACTACAGGGCTGCCAATCGTTGTCCTAGGAATCAAAGCCTCTCAAGAGTTCTTTTCCCCCGTTGTTGTTAGAAATTCCTCAAATTGGTTCCATAGTCCTCCTGAAAACTGTTAATTTGAATAATGTGAAATCAATTCAAAGTACATAAATAATGAAATACTAGGAATTAAAAGACTCAAACATGACGCTCTCAATAATTACCTTGTTAAAGCAAGGATAGTTTTGTGAACAGGTGGATTCTAGCGGCATGCCAGTCCATCAGGAACCTTCGGAGGAGGTCGGCTCTGAAGAGCCCCGAAGAGCCGAGGCACGCTGAAAGTTTCCTGCTCAGTGCATATCTCTCTACTGGACACTTCGAGCAGGCTCAAGGGAGACATACGGAGAAACAAAAGGTATAATTATATACATCAATTATGATGTTCAAGCATGCGAGATGCGGAAGCGTCCCATCGAAGTAAACAACCTAATCCGCAAATGACTTAGCGTGATGAGTGAGTGAGGCTTGATTCTAGCGCGCAAGCGATTCGTTCCGAAGGTCGTCACTAGCGTAAAAATCTACTCTGCTCCTCTCCTTCAGAAAGCCATCCGTCCGACTCCAGACCAATTCTACATCTGTCCTCTCCCACCTTGAAGTCACACATCACATCATGTTTACCGCACGCAGAGCATTGACGGGCGTTGCCCAAGCACGAGCCTTCTCAGCCTCTGCGAGAGATGTAAGACCGATCCCAACATCATCCGAGCTATCTCCATTGCTGCGATCCTCGAGCAGAAAGTGCTCAATTGGCAGTGGCTGATATTCTGTTCAATCTAGTTATCGAAGGTTACTGTTTTGGGTGCCGCAGGTGGAATTGGACAGGTAGGCATATACATTTCATCTCAAAATCAACTCATGCTAACAACGATTGGCAGCCATTGTCCCTCCTCTGCAAGCTCAACCCTCGCGTTACCGAACTCGCCCTCTATGATATCCGAATGGCACCAGGTGTGTAGGACATCCCTTGTGGAGGACTCATTCATTGACAAGATTAGGTGTCGCTGCGGATGTCAGCCACATCAACACCAAGAGCAAGGTTACCGGATATGACCCAACACCCAGCGGACTCGCGGCTGCTCTCAAGGGCGCCGAAATTGTCCTCATCCCAGCTGGCGTTCCCCGCAAGCCAGGAATGACCCGTGATGACCTCTTCAACACCAATGCTTCCATTGTCCGTGACCTGGCAAAGGCTGTCGCCGAATCTGCCCCAGAGGCTAACATCCTTGTCATCTCAAACCCCGTCAATAGCACCGTCCCAATTGTCGCCGAGATTATGAAGGCAAAGGGAGTCTATAATCCCAAGCGTCTCTTCGGTGTTACCACTCTTGATGTTGTTCGTGCTTCCCGATTCGTCTCTGAGATTAAGAATACCGACCCAAGAGATGAGAACATCACTGTTGTTGGCGGTCACTCCGGTGTCACCATCGTTCCTCTCTTCTCACAATCCTCGCACCCAGATCTCGTTGGTGATGCCGCTCTCTTGAACCGTGTCCAATTCGGTGGTGATGAGGTCGTCAAGGCCAAGGATGGTGCTGGATCTGCTACTCTCTCAATGGCTATGGCAGGTGCTCGGTTCGCAGAGAGCTTGTTGAAGGCTGCGCAAGGCGAGAAGGGCGTCACTGAGCCCACCTTCGTAGACAGCCCACTGTACAAGGACCAAGGTATCGATTTTTTCGCCAGCAAGGTCGAGCTCGGCCCCAATGGTGTTGAGAAGATTCATGATGTCGGGAAGCTTGCTCCTGAAGAGCAGAAACTCCTTGATGCTTGCTTAGAGGACTTGAAGAAGGTATGTTATTCTAGCCTCTGCTACGGTCTACATAAACTAATACTTGGTGCTCGCAGAACATCGCGAAGGGAGTTTCGTTCGTTGCCCAAAACCCAGGGAAGTAAAATAATCACAAGCATAAGGTTGGGCGTCATAGAGGAGAGGATTTGGTGGAGGAGAATCGGTTGCCCATATCGAGGCCTGCGTCTTAGTGCGTAGATGTAGATTTCGATCTTGTATCAAAACAAACCCTTACGATTCTAATCTCTACTCTGCAATCCTTCGAGCTTCCTGTTAATTTGAGACGGTGTTGCTCACTCCAAGGTCCAATATTGAGCTGTCTTGCGATGTCACACGTGTCTTTGAAGATTGACACCAAATCAGATGTCCGACTCGAGCTCGGCATTCAACAGGGATAGGAAGTCTTCAATCATTTAGAAGACTGAAGCGTGTACTTATTACGGACATTGCGATGTCTCTACATGCCTTTTCATTTCCACTCCTGTGAGAATACTTGCAAAATTTACTAACACTAATCTCGCGCTCTTACGTTTAGAAAGTACCTGAATACATTCAACCTTGTCGCACATGCACATTCGCACGCGACCTCTCCTCTCATCGGAACCGGAGCTAGAAGCCCGAAATGGGGGATTGCATCTAACTTTCATGTACGAAGTATTCTGTATGTTTTGCTGTCACTCATGAGCGGCCCCACGTCCCACTGCAGCTGCAAGATTCGTGGGGTATCGGGAAGCCTGGAAAGAACCCCCACTGGTGGTGGCTGTCGCGCATTGAACATTGCGGTGTGGGATGGCATGCATGATGTGATTATCAAATGTGCGTGTCGTTGAAAGACATGGCGCCATGGTGCGGTTTTCGGCGTCCAGGAAAATGTGAGGCGGAAGTTGCGGTGTATCAGGAAGGTAGATGAGAAGGTGTTATTAGGAGAACGACAAGAACGCCAATAGCGCGGCGCTATATAATTCAACAGAAACAGAGCAAGAGTAGAAGAACAAATCATGAACCGATATACTCTTTTACGTTGAGATCTATACTTGATGAATGTGCACAGCTCTCCTCGGCCTTGCAGGAATATCCCTGTGCACTCGCACCCCACGGCCACCTTCTTCGAGCAAACCCGGACACACGCAAATATTCACCTACTTAGGTCGCCAAGATCCATTATAATAAGGACCTTTCACAAGAAAGTCCGTTCTCGAGGCAGGCCCTTGACCTTGACGTGGTGTTGTTGCCTTGAAGCAAACACTGACCTTCTACCTACTCCACACCCCGGATGGAGCTGTTCGGTCAGCCGAAGTCAGTAGAAAAGGCGGGGACCAAGCAGGCAAACCCTGATGCCGAAGTCCCGGAGCGTGAGTATCATATCAGCATAAGCTCAGTAGAAAGGCAAAGATAAAGGAATCATGGTTTCGTACAAATGAAAAGGCGGAAGCTATGACCACTATAAGGCAAATCCGCCTCAGCCTCACTTGCTGCCTGCCAGCAGAGCCTTGCATCATACTCGGCATGACTCAAGCGTTGAAGCCTGCTGCGCTGAAAATACTTTGGATCTCTGTCAATGATTTGCGAAGTTTCCTGCATGACATCTAAAGTCCATACTTTTATAACCCTATCAGGCATTCCGACGTGGTCGTCTCTCTCGGCGTAGACCCTGACCCCAGGCTCGGCTTCAGCCTTGTTGGTACCCGACAGGGATATAGCCGACGGCGCCAGGCGCCCATCGTCAGCCTTCTATCTTGCCATCCAATGGAGCCCGGAACAGCTCCATTCTGCATGTACTCCCGCAGGATCCAACCTTTTTCTTCCACAAGTTGCACTGCATCGTCACACCGAGACCCAGGTCTCTGGATCTTTTAAAACCTGATCGCCCGCCGTTGTTTCCCCCTTCTCATTTCCGTTTGTACACTTTCGTCGAGAAGAATACCACAAGGTGAGTGTCTGCTGACCGTCATTTCCTCCCTCCCGTCAGCAAGTGTGCCTGGTGATTTGGTAGTCGGCTGGAAGTTACACTCGCTCTGTTCTACCTGCCACAGCCAGCTGGCGACTGATTCCCGAGGAGTCTGTTTGTCGCATCTAAAAAGCGGAAGCTAATATGAGCTCGTATAGTGTATCCGCGCTTCAACTGGGACGGGCTCATCCGTGAGCTAGTACAAAAGCACATCGCGAGGGGAGAACGTGGTGAATGTCCTGAATCCTACCACCTGTTCTGCAGCTTCCCGATATATCGAATCATATCTGGACTCTGCGAACTTCCTCAGAACCACCACAATGGATACGCCGACTACAAATCAGAGCGAGCAGGCGGCGGAAAGGGAACGTGAAGTTGTCCCTGATGCTGGGGAAGGAACCTCGAACTCGCAAGTAGATACGAAGACACCCAATTCCTCCGAGAAGCCTGCCAAGTCGAGGAGCAAGAAGCCCAAAGACTGCCAAAAGAAGTCGAAATCGAAATCGAAGAAGTCGAAGGAGGTCGTCCCTAGCGAAAGCGAGGACTCAGACACCGACTCGGATATGAGCGAGGAGGATAGCGACTCTGATTCAAGCGATTCGGACGAGGACTCTGAGACTGAGACTGAAAAGGAAAAGAGAAAGCGAAAGGCAAAGAAGAAGGCCAAGGAGAAGAAGAAGGAGAAGGGAAAGAGAAAGGGAAAGAAGAAGTCGAGAAAAGAGGTAAGTCTTCCTTTTCATTTCGTTAATAAGGTCTACTTTGTACTGACACTATCTAGGTCTCTTCAGACTCAGGCTCTGACTCGGATTCGGAAGAAGAATCAGAACCAGAAGAAGCCTCGGATGTCGACGATGTCGATGACCAGAGTATGGAGGATGCCCAGCTCCAACTTCAACTTTTGCAAATGCAGCAAATGAGACAGCAACAACTCGGTCAAGGTGGTCTCAACTATGGCGACGGGCGTCGAAAGGCATTAGGGGGTGCTGCAGCACGTTTACAAGCAGCTAGAAATGCGAAGAAATTAGCTGCCTTGGGACTTGATGCTGCTCAGTTAAAGAAGAGCAAAAAGAAGGATAAGAAGGCCGCCAAGAAGAAACGCGCATCTAAGCTTGATTATCACCGTGTTGATCAATTATGGGATAGCACAATCCACAACTATAAGCTCACCGACACCGCAGAAGATGAAGAGAGCTCTGAATATGACCAATATCTGTTTAATGTCCGGAGAACCTTTGACTGGGAGGGCAAGTACAAGGTCAGTAAAACTCCAACTCCTGATATAATCATTGTACTAACAATTTACAGACAACAGTTGTTGATATCAAGAGCAAGCTCCTCAAGGAAGCTCTCAATGAAGTTATGGAGGGTGTTAAGGGTGTCAGTTTAGTTGAGGAGACGCCTTGTATCGACCCTAATCTACTATTCCTCTACCTCGAGGATCTCAGGGAGATGTGCAAGGAGCTAAAGAACAAGAAAGTTACCGTCAAGAAGGGCAAGAAGAAGGCAAAGAAGCGCAACGAGACGAAGCGGAAACACCTCAAAGTCCTTCTGAAATACCTTGACAAGGACTTTGCCTCAATAAAGAAGACATTGTATCCTATGCTCGAGTCGGGCATCATCACATTCGACCTCCTTTGGGCACTTTACAAACCTAACACCCTCGCATACACTACAACATATGGCTCCGTTGATGAACCACGTGCATTCAAGATCGAGTTAGCTGAAAAAGAGTTTAGCTTCATGAAGGGAGAGTGGTACAATATTGAAGGTCGATACCTGGAATATGATGGAAAGACTTGGGGCATGGGTACTATGGACTGTGATGTCCCGGGCTTTAAAGGTGCCCGAAAAATCACCAGTCTGAACTGCTACCCTCTCAAATACCACAAGGATGAGGCACAACTCCGAGCTGATCTCATCACCCGTGGCAAAAAGTTCGTCTCCCTACAAGGCGTCAACTATATGAGCCACGAGGGTATGGCTTACCTCAAGAAGCGAAAACAAATCATCAAAGTTAATATCAATGGTAGGATCATGGTTGATCCAGCCATTCATCGTCGCATCCTGCCGAATTACAATGTTAGCACGGTCAAGCCAAAGGATCCTGATCTTCTAGATGACTCTGACGATGAAGATTCTGAAGACGGCTGTGGTTGCGCCGAGAGCTCAGATGAAGAGCAACACCATCACTTCGAACAGCGGGAATCTAAGGAGGATGAAGATCAACCGAAGACGCGCATGAAGATGATCAAGGATGATAAGGATCAGCCCCGTATCATTGAAGTTCCGGTTGACGCCGATGGTCAAGAAATCGTCGTGGAGAAGCTTGAAGAAGTCCCGAGTAAGAAGGAAGATTCTGCAGCACCAGATGACAAGAAAGAGCTACCTACGTTCACTGACGAGGAATATCTCATTGCTTCACCAGTCGTCCTTGGATTCGCATTCACCGAGAAGCTATGGCTTGAATTCACCGTGTCTGGTGTGAAAGACATTGTGTGGAATGAGGGTGCTTACGAGTCTTTAGTGTTGGAAGACAACACTAAGGAAATCGTCAAAGCACTTGTTGAGTCACACAAATACCACCCGGCCGAAAGCATCGACGACGTCATCCAAGGCAAGGGCAAGGGTCTTGTTGCTGTTCTCCACGGGCCCCCTGGAACTGGAAAAACCCTCACTGCGGAAGGTATCTCCGAACTCCTCAAATGCCCTCTCTATATGGTCTCAGCTGGAGAGCTTGGTACGGATCCTAGAACTCTCGAAACCGAGCTTCAGAAAATTCTCGACATTGCACATGCCTGGGGCGCCGTCCTTCTGCTGGACGAAGCAGACGTCTTCTTAGAGAAGCGCACTATCCAAGACATTCACCGCAACGCCCTAGTCTCCATATTCCTCCGTCTGCTGGAGTATTTCCAAGGCATTCTCTTCTTGACGACAAATCGTGTTGAGACCTTTGATGACGCCTTCCAGTCGAGAATCCATATTGCATTGAGATATGGTGAGCTAAGCGTAAAGGCCAAGAAGAGCGTCTTCAAACTTTTCATTGAGCGAGTGCGTGTTTTGGAGGGCGTTGAAACGATGCCATTCACGGAGGAGGACTATAATACTCTTGCTAAGAATAACCTGAACGGTCGACAGGTATGTTCCACTTCGTCGGTTACCTTTGACAATTGACTAACTCCAAGTAGATCAAGAACACAGTTCGCACGGCGCAAGCTCTCGCCGTCAACAAGCAAGAGCCACTCAGCATGGTACACATCAAGAAGGTCCTTGATGTATCCAATGCCTTCGACCGCGATCTGAAGGGTGGCCCAGGCTTCGAGGACGCAATGAGAGGTTATTTCTGATCTTCTCGACATCTCTCACATATCTCTCGATACGCCTTAACGTCACATTTTCTCTTTCTTACGGGTCTTCATTCAGGTGCATTATTGGATATTGTAGGAAACACGGGCATCTGGATCAGGTTCGGTTCGGTTCGGTTTGGACGGAAAGGCGTGTGAGCGAGCTAGCGTGCATTTCGATTTCCATTCATTGTCCAGTCACTTCCTTTCCCTTATCACACTTCATTTTCGTTTCTTCCGTCTTCAGCTTTTGGATGTATCTGAGATGCACGGTAAGAAGGAATAGGCATGGTTCATTGATCATTTAAGTTGAGGCTTTCAATTCTTGGTGGTACGATACGATACGATACGGTACGATAGGAACGCATTTGGTTTGGGACGAGGATTGTGATGATAGTTGAGATTAGGGAATGGAATTTATTACTCTTCTCTTAATTTACGTACAAGTACGAGATTGTTTTATAAATTTTAATGATTGTTTTATTTATCTCGAATCTGTGTGGAAGTAAGAGAATACTAGTTCAATATACCACCGCTCGTTCTCTGCTCTTTGGCTTTCACGCACACTCGGATCCCATGACTTAATCACATCCTTGAAAACTACCTGTGTCTGATCAGTTCCTTTTAATTGATTACTACTAATTATGGTAACTCTGTTTGATGTCCAGGGGTGCTACACCTTGAAAAGTGCCTACCTAGGTGTCTCTTCTCTGCCCAGGAAGTAAAATGATCACGTGGCATAGAAAACAGGAAGGATAAGTGTCGTGTACGAATAGGTAGACGGCCTTGAAGCTGTTTGAAGGGGAAAGATCCGTCCATATAACCTAGGTAGTCTTCTCATATATTCCATCGCTTGATGAACCATGTTTCATTGCCATCATATCTTCAAACATAGCATCAGAATATGATCGATAGTGACTGTGTCATGTCCCCTCTTGCTTTCTCGCTTTCTCGATGTCCAAGAAGGGGTTGAACATCTAGATGGGCCCTGTCGATCTGATCCTTAGCTGTACCGCCGCTGCGGTGCTTCTGCCAGCATGACGGTTCCTCGGGTTTTCATCTCGTCCCCTAGAGTAGATCTATAATACCTATTCAGATTAACGAGAAATTGGTCCAAGAGACAAGAGCGCGGAGATGAGGAGGTCGGCCTTGCCGAGTTTGGAGCTTTCTGTATTTTATTTTTATTTTTTAGTATATCTTGATTGCATATTTAGATCGAAGCACGGAGGTAGTGTTTGTAGCTTGATGTACAGAATAGACAGAGCATCTAATCACCGAACCTTTTGCTTCTATAGTATGAGAGTATACTGTATTTAATGTCAAACAAATGCTCGGATTCTTGACAGATACTGAGCTTAGAAATATCGAGGCACGAGGTGATGTACCCCTCTCAAAAAGGGGCAGCCCAATTTGGTCTAGCGTCGTTTAGCTGCAGGAGGGCTGAACGTCTGCCGCCTTCAAGGCACTGCCACAAGGCTCTCTCCAATTTCCTGAAGCGTTTTGAATCGATTCATCCCGTCTTTAATATGGCCTCATAGGCACGTTTCAGGCACAGCTGAAATAAGGCTTTTGCTTAAAATCTTCTTTCCGCCGCGGCCCAAAAATGCATTTCTGAGAGCAAAGTCACCCGACAAATAATATAACTTCATCTGCTCTATTCCTTCAGGCAGAAACAAAGACTATATCATACGCACCCAAACATGGACCCCCTCAGCGCCATCGGCCTAGCATCATCAATTGTCCAATTCGTGCAATTCGGCCTCACGGTCGCCGGCCGACTCGAAGAATTCTCCAGACACAACCCCAATGAAGTTCCACAATCTCTCCGCTCCATCTCCGCCCAACTCCCACTTCTCCTCAACGCCCTCAGCCGCATCCAATCCTCATCAACCATCCAAAAGCTTGATTTTGACACAAAATGCATCCTCAAAGGCCTGGTCGCGGGATGCATGGAGCAGGTGAAGACGATCGAGAAAATGGTTGAGGATATTACGCCGAAGGATGGAGAGAGTTTCAAGAGTCGGATCAAGAAGGTTTTTACGAGTTTGAAGTATGATGAGAAGGTTTGGCATGTGGAGAGAAATTTGCAGACGTATGTTCAGGTGCTAATTCTACATCATGTGATTGATGAGAAGGATGTTCCGGAGAAGTTAGGAGAGGAAGCTTTCTTTGATGTTAGGGAGAAGAGGATTGAAGGTTTTGTGGAAAGGACGAAGGTGATGGGTGAGCTGGAAGAGAATCTGAGGAATGTGGTTTGGGGGAAGACGAAGAATCCCGTGATTTTGATGGTTGCTGGAGATAAAGGCACCGGGAAGACGCAATTGGTACTTGAATATGTGCATCAAACCCACGATTTGGGTCAATTTCGCACAGTATTTTGGATCGATGTTTCGTCTTTGGAAAACCTGAGTCTTGGTTTCGAAAGCATTTACGCAACCATCAGACGGTCTACAGATGGTTCCGCACAGGAAAAGATCCGGTTTGTGAAGGACTTCCTCAACGATCTATGGCATCCGTGGCTTTTGGTACTAGATAACTACGAGTCCAAAACTCTTTACAACGACATCATGGAATTCCTTCCATCTCGAGGCTATGGAGGCATCGTTCTCATTACCCACAACGAAGAAGAAGGTGGGCTTGGAAAAGTCATTCATGTCCCAAAATTTATCACTCAGGAGGATCAGAGCAGACTCGACTCTCTCCTCACTCAGGAAGTGCAACGGAAAAACGTCGAAGGAATCAAGAGCCTTGTGAACCAAGGAGCAAATCCCAATTCCCTCATTTGGAACGAATGGCCCTGTCTCCACCGCTGCGCACTGTTCGGTCTTCACGACGCCGTCACATTCCTCTTATCCGAGGGCGCAAACCCGAACCCACCGCTCACGATCCGAAAACCGCTCTACTGGGCAGCGAGTGGAGGGAGTGTGTCCGTATGTGAGGCGCTCTTGGATCACGAAGACAAGGTAGGAATTTACACCAACCAAACAGATAACCAATCCGCATTCAACGTCGCAGCCGATGAAGGCCACCTCAACATCGTCCAGATGCTCTTATTGCGACGAGAAGTGACTTTCAACACCAAGAATCAGTACGATGAAACTCCGCTGCAAAGCGTTGCTCGGAAAGGACATATGGACATCGTCAAATTCCTCATCGAGGAAGGAGCATTGATTCATAATCATTTGCAAGGAAGTCGAGCTCTTACTGGTGCTTCGTCAGCCGGGCATTTTGAGATTGCGAAATTACTGTGCTCAAAAGGAGAGGTGCATCCTGATGTGCAAGATGGTCAAGGAGTAACGCCTCTGTGCGATGCAGCAAAATCTCGGGACGCGTCAACGTACAAAGAGAACGGACTCGAATTCGCGAAGTTCCTGCTTGAGAAAGGAGCGAATCCGAATCTCGTCGGGCAATCCAGCGGGCCCTTGCATGAAGCTGCTACGTTTGGACATCTCGAAATGATGAAGCTGCTGTTGGAGCATGGAGCTGATCCTATGATATCTGTGGGAGGATGGTCTCCGATGACGAATGCAATTAGGTATAAATGTCCTGAAGTTGTGGATCTGCTTATTAACGCCAAGATCGAGGATCAAGATGCGAGAAAGAAGTGGTTAGAGCAGTCATTGAGATATACATGTCGGGTTGACGATCGGGCGACAGCTCTGAAGTTGCTTCGGGCGGGCGCGGATGTCGATGCTGTGGAGGATACCGGGGTACCGAAGGGTGCCAGTCCACTCTTGATTGCTATCCTGAACGGGTATGTCAAAGTCGCTCAATTACTCATTCGGCAAAAAGCGCGGCAGGATATCGCAGATGAGAAGGGGAGGTTGCCGTTGTCAGTCGCGGCGGAATCTGGATATGAGCTTCTGGTCAGAGATCTGATCAAGGCAGGAGGAGACAAGAATTTGAAGAGTGGTGAGAACGAAGATACGCTGTTGATGTTAGCGACCGCGAATGGTCATGAGAATGTGGTAAGGGTTCTCATGGGACTTGGAGCCGATAAAGAGGAGTGCAACAAATTTGGGGATGTGGTGATAGATATTGCTGAAGAGAAGAAGGACAAGAAGATAATTGCTTTATTAGAGGACTGGGTAGAGGCTTGAGGGGTTCTCATTCGGTCGTCCATGGCCGACTTTAGACGCATCCTAGACGTTAAAGAATATTCAATGAGGCTATTCTCATCATTACAAGAAACCAAAATTAAAAAATCACCTTCCAGTAATTGCTCCTCCTCATATCCAGAGGACAGATCAATTAGGTGCAGTGCAACAAAGAAGGCACTAGATCATTTTCATAGCGACATAAATCTGAACTACGTGACCTTGACTGCCCTCGACTGCACAACAGCTAAAAATAATCTTTGCTATGCTATTAATTATTCCAAATGCATGGGACATTAGCAAGTCAACACTCAACAAGCATTTCCCTTAGGACCCTAGCTGGTGTTATCGTAGCCACCATCTGTTTATCAGCTTTTCTATTTGCACTTCTATTTTGGATTTTATACAAAAGGGCATTGCGATGGCGAAACTTCAATAAGGACAACTCCAGGTACCCTACAGTCTCTTTCAACAAAGCAGAACTAGATGCTACAAGTCTAGGACGTAGATCTGGGATCACGGTGAAGGAGTTGGACGGCAATGAGATCCATGAAATTCTTGAGAGGAGCGTGTGTCATGAGATGGGTAGCGCTGAACAGGTGGAGAGTAGGAGTTGGATTTGAGTCGAAGAGTAGGCTTGATACTACATAAACTGCGTAGTTTGTATTTTAGCTGTACAAGTGAAGGGTCTTGGAAAACTTCATGCAAGCAATCGCAGCAGATCGAGCAGTAGCGTCATTAATTGGGCGAATTCTTGCTCTAGGACTTGGACATGGAGTATCACGACTCACGAGTAAATATGATTTGAGGGAAATGACCTTAGCATTGATGACATGAAGCTTGCTATGCAAAGAACGACCCAGGCTGCTATGCTTGACCCATCCAATTGAAGTCAAAATCTGCCAACGCATCTGGCAGCGGATATGACCAGTCCGGACCGAAGTCTTGCAGGGGTATGTCATTTACACCTTCAATATCAGATGGAATTAAGTCGTTTGAACACACTACTCCTGATGGAGATGGATAAATCAGCTATTTAGCTTCACAGAGAATACGGTAATATCTCACCATTACTGCTCGAGTTTGAAGCAGCCCGTTGCTGTAACGTTTCGAGAACTTGTACGGCATAAGGGGCAGAGGGAATATGTTCTTTATAGTGCAAAAGTATTGCGATACACCGGGACCAAGAGAGTTGGAGGGCGGCTGCGCTACACTGGATTTCGGAGAAAGAGCATATACGAGCCGCCGCAACAACCATCGCACAAGAGAATGTGTCTATTCCTTCTCGTAAGCTTCTGTATGTGATGTTACTATGAGTTGCTTACAATGTGTCACCCATTCTGGGCTTTGATAGTTGACATGCAGTGAGCTATAGATGGCTGTGACGAGTTCGTGAACGTTCTCAATACACTTCACGCATACTTGAAGCGCAACGCGCTCCCCAAGCTCCTCAGCCGAACTCTTCGGGTTCAAAGATGCGTCTTTGCTAGCTTGAACGGCGGAAAGAAGTAAAGGCCTCAGGAGAAATGCTCGTACGTATAAAAATCTAAGAAATCCATGAGACTCAAGTCAGATCATGAGGAGTGAAGGGCAATGAGAGAATGCGAACCTGCATTGCAATATCTTAGCCTGCCTCCATTTCATGTTCCCTGCGTTTTGCGTCCAAGCTTCTGCAGTATTCTGTTGGATTTTGAGATGGTTCGGAAGTGTATTCGCGAAGTCATCTAGAGTACTGTCGATCTTCAAGATATCGTCCAGGAGATGTGAACGCCACCATGGCGTCCCAGTATGATGGCTGTGAAGACTAGATTCTTTCTGATTATAATACATTGTGAGCACATCACTCATGATATCGAAAAGCTTGAGCGATGATAGAAAAAACCCAAGGTATGAATCGGTATTGGCTGGTTGCTGTCCTTCACCATCGACTAAAAGATACTCGTCATCAATCAGCAGAGGTAGTGGTATGCTCGACGGTAATGAGATCATATGTGGTCGTCCAAAGATCGTGGCCACCAGTCTATACGTCAAGGAGAGGTTAGCCTTCTAGATAGAGCGGCAACAGGGAAGAAAGGCAGGAGATTGGAACAGCTAGCTACCTGTCAACGTAGACGCAATTGTACCAGACTCGACGCCTGGTTTCTCTTTCGATTTGATTTTGCAGGCACCTTCTATTCTCCTCGTGGAGACCTAAGCTCTGTGCGTTCCTAATTGCTAGACCTACCATGTTCCAACAACGATTGCTGTAACTTGAGTTGAGAAGGTATATTCCACTAAGAAGTAGAAGCTGAACAGCGAGAACTGATACCGAGTCCAGTTCGTCCATAGCAAGAAATTTTCGAGATTGGTGGTAGAAGCGCTCTGTTATGACGGATTTTCGACTCGGTTCGATCTCTTCGGTGTATTGGCAGCCGAGCGCAAAGACTATGCTCAATGTTGATAGGAATATTGGATCCTCAATAGATGCATGATCATCACCACTTCGTTCCTCCTCAGATATCCAAATGGACCGATACGATGAAACGAATGATGGCTTGTGAAGTATGGGGAAAATAGGGTGGACGTATTCCCAGAAACAATACATGTATCGATCAGCTTGCTTGCGTGTAGGAAGAGAAAACGCGCTTGTATCGAGGCCATAGCCTGATCTGACTGGAATTGGATTCGCTCTTGGATTAAGCTTGTTCGGAGTCGTGTTATACTGCGGGGCTCGAGTCGGGTCTGCGCCATGAGAGTGGAGAATGGTCTGTTTTAGGGATTGTACAAAGGAAGCGGCAGAAGACTTTCCGAAAATGTGAGCACTATCCTCGTCAATGGGACCTGAGGTTAGCGGATTAGTTATACTTGCATCGTTTCGTGACGTCGGGCTCAGCATGTGGCTTTCTTCAGTGCCTCTGCTGTGATAGTGTTGCGTCTGAACCAGAGGGTGGACATCACGTGAGTGATCATCATCCTGGGGAAAGGGGGTACGGTTGAGACGACCTGAGTAGGTCGACGTTATTATAGTGAGGAGAATTTTGATGATTGTGGGTCGTACCTGGCGACTGTTGTTGTCCAAGAGCATTCGAAGTATTGCTGCCCTCGAGCTCTCTGACTCGACTTTCTAGGATGGCAATATCTCTAGATTTTGTCAGAACTGGAGTCCAATTCAAAAGTCTCGGAGGAAATCAAATTATCGGAATGTGCGTACCGCTGCGTTTTCAATGTACTCTCTTCATATACACATGTTGACGCTGCCTTTCTCTTCGTGCAAGCTGAGCAGATCGGTCGTCTACCATCGCAACGTGACTTCCGGTCACGGCAAGCACTACAAGCAAGAAGGATCTTGCGGCGCTTCAGTGGAGGTGGTCCGTCATCGTTGTGATGGATGCTGTTAGGGACAGAAGGCTGGTCATGTATGGTGGGGCTACCTGTGACATGTTAGTGGGGTCTGGCACAAGACATCGGCAAGCACGGTACTGTACCCTGCCGTATCTCATTAGCCATCTGAGATTACAATACGATACTCGCGGAAAGTTGATCGGTGAGGCTCTGAGAGCAAAGAATGCGAGAACGAAGAGTCAAAACCGGATCATGTCCGCGAAAAATAATCACGTGCCGTAAGACCTAGCACCAATCAGCTCAGGGTTAGCGAACCGCGGAACATCTCCCCGACGGGGGGAACGAGCGCGGATAAATACAATATTGCAACCTCGAACTTGGACATTCATGTGCTTCTTTACATATTCTTTTGCCTGCCTCGCTTCACATAGCCTGTTCATAGATACCTCTTATATATTCATATTCGGCAACTTTCTTTGTGAACCCATATGAAGCAAAGCCAAATTCGAGATGAGGTGCTTCAACACCGTTGGGAAGGTGCAGGCACGCATGAAGATCCTTACCTTGTTGAATTCCTCACCGGAGATCCCGAGAATCCCAAGAATATCTCAGAAGCACGGAAATGGTTCTACACATTCACAGTCACTTTATCCGTCTTCGACGTCACTTTCCTCTCGTCGGCCTATTCTGGTACTGTGCAGGAGTTGAAAGCAGAGTTCGGAAGTAGCGAGGAGGTTATCTTAGCTGGGATAGCGCTTTTTGTCTTGGGTTTTGCTCTTGGTCCTTGTTTTTGGGCGCCGTTATCAGAAACATATGGTCGACGTGTGTTGTTCTACACTACCTTCGCATGCCTCACGGCTGTCACCGCAGGCTGTGCTGGTAGTAACTCAATGGCAACACTTCTTGTCCTGCGATTCCTCGGTGGTACTTTCGCCGCATCCCCTTTGACGAATGCTGGGGGTGTCATTGCAGATGTGTTCCCGCCCCACCAACGTGGACTAGGAATGACGGTCTTCTCAGTTGCACCATTCCTCGGACCAGCTCTCGGACCGGTCATGGCGGGCTTCACGAGCGAAGCAATTGGTTGGCGGTGGGTTCAGGGTATCTTGGCTATCACGACAGGTGTGATCTGGATTTTTGGAACACTAGTTCTCCCCGAGACTTACGGGCCAGTTCTTCTTCAGCGAAGAGCAAAAGCGTTGTCTAAAAGGTTCGACAAGACTTTTATCAGTTTGCTAGACAAAGAACATCGCCACACGCCTGCCGAGGCATTCAAAACCAGCTTGGCTCGTCCCTGGATCCTTCTATTCGCAGAGCCAATTGTGTTGGTAGCATCGATATACCTAGCCATTCTTTACGGCACCTTGTACATGCTTTTCGGCGCATATCCTATAATCTATCAGGAAAATCGTGGCTGGAGCGAGGGAATTGGGGGATTGGCCTTTCTAGGTGTTACCGTTGGGATGATCATTGGACTCGTGTACATGCTTCTCGACAATCGTCGGTATAAGCGGTTGATGGAGACTCTGCCTGAAGGCGGAATTCCGCTTCCCGAGTGGCGCTTGCCACCGAGCATCATTGGAAGCATTGCACTCCCAATTGGACTCTTTTGGTTTGCATGGACGAATGGACCGTCGGTCCATTGGTCTGTGAGCATTATTGGCTCTGCGCCTTTTGCATTCGGCTGCGTTCTTGTCTTCGTCAGCGTCCTGACGTACGTCGTCGACACCTACACAATCTATGCAGCTTCAGTGCTCGCTGCCACTGCCATGCTTCGATCATTCTTCGGTACAGCGTTTCCACTCTTTGTTTCGCAGATGTACGCGAACCTTGGCATTCATTGGGCAAGTTCCATTCCTGGATTCTTGACGCTTTTGTGTCTCCCGTTCCCACCTGTGATGTACTTTTGGGGAGAAAAACTGAGGATGAAATGTAAATATGCTGCGCAAGCTGCGGCGAAGATGGCGGAGTTGAATGGTGAAAAGGTGCCTACTTCTGCCATTGAGGGAGAGGAAACATCCGTGAACGAGTTACCAGACATTGAGAAATAGTGGTATCTCAATTTTCCTCGAAGGTGTTCTGGACCAATTTACTAAGGGAATGTATTTAGAAATATAGACAGGAACAAGAGGTGGGGAATTGCCCGCTGAGGTGTTCACGCGATGTTGACAATAACTTGTACGAGAAAAGCATAATGCAAACATACCTTCGAGGAAATTGATAATGCTAATCACGTGAATCTTCTTTATGCAACGTCAGCCTCAAAGCGCAAGAAGATAAACCTAAAAATAACAAAATAAAACAAATTAAATAAATAAAAGAAACAGAAAAGAAATAGAAAGAGGATACATCTGCTAAAAACCAAACCCATCACAAAACATGATTGTTTTCTGAAACGAATTTTTGCCTTCTCAGACCCATCGAAAATTTCCCACTCGGGATTCGCATAATCCAAGACTTGAATTTAGAGCATTATAAGTTGGTACTTATCAAGCTAAAGTCGAATAAACATACACACCTCTCCTTTCTCCTACCTTTTGAATCACTCCCCGCTACAACCTCAATCTCGGCTAACAAACGAGGATGAAAATTTCTATGCACTCCACCCCGCCGCCAAAACCCCCAGTTCAACAACACCAACACAAAAACATAAAAACCCAAACCAAGCAAAAAGCTTTTCAAACAGTGCAGGCTAAAAAGAAAGCTCAAAAAAAACATTTTTAATTTTGCGTTCGCCGGGAATCGAACCCGGGGCCCATCGAAGTTGACTCTCTGTATGTTAGAAGACAGATGGCAACGATGGATTTTACCACTAAACCACAAACGCTTCTTAAGCTGACCCGACAGATCTGATTGGATGACCAGAAAGATGTTATTCAAAACTATATCGTGCGTTTGAAATTTTTGAGAAAGTGGAGCTAGGTGGGGATCCACTTGGATGGAAAAAAAAAATAGGCGAGATTGACGAGGGCGGTGAGGTGTGGGTGGACTGGGGGTGGATAAGGTGGAGGGAGTAGAAGGGGTTCAGGGGTCGAGGAAGGTTCCTCCTCCCTCGAAGGAATTCTGATTTTAGGGTAGATGGGTTTGGAAGATGTAGCTGTGGGATATAAAAATATCGATTCTTGGTTATTTCTTTCATATGAACTTCATATCCCCAACTCCTCCAACTCTGTCCTCGACAGCACCTACGTATGTTGATTTTGATTTTTGCATCATTATCTTCACGGCGTCGCCTCTCACGAACTCAATCTGTCGAACATGTTTGGGTATAAGAACTCTTTCTGCCTGTGGTTGGTGTCGTGGTACGGAGGTATTATCCGGCGTTGCGCCTGCAATGGAAACCTACCTAGCCAGGTATCAAGTCGAGTCGGATCTTGGCTATCTTGACTCGAAGAAAATTCTAAGGTTGCGGGATAATGGGACCGAAATCTCCTAACATACGCACATTCATCGAGAGAAGATAGCTGAGGCTCGCGATGCACTGTAGCTGGCAACGACAAAAATCTAGGTTTTGGGAAGCCTGCAGTGAATGCGCTCGAGGTTTTGAGCCTACTTCAAATATTTCGCACCAATTCATCCATTGCGATAAGTTGGTGGTGTATGGTACTTGAAGCAAACTCATAATATTTCATCTTACATGCATCGCCATAAGCTGAAAAATCAATACATACAGCGCGAGGACTTGATGCCTTGCTGCTATCGCACCCATCCCTCATTCAACGAGCTTCAATATCCGAGATAGTCAGACATCTAGCGAGTATCAGATCATCAGAGAAGTGCCAATTATAACAAGAAAGATTCAAACTCGTTGTGCCCAGTGCAGCAGGTTAGATGAAGTGCCTATGTCTATACTTGATCGAGAAATGGATCAAGGTCTCGAGAATATAATCTCGAGAGGAGTTCAATGTCGTACATAAACCTCATGAAAATCTTGATATAGAGCACGATACTAAGAGATGTAGGATATACACTTCATCAGAAATGGATACGGCTTTGACACTGGTCGTGAGCAAGTGTAATAGTTCATGAGAATGAAAAAGCCTCGTCTCGCGTTTGAAAAATGGTTGAACATGGCGTTTATACATGAACATGCAAGATGAAGTTTGCATAGACGTAATCGTCTCGAAAGCAGCGCTGACATGACAGGTTCAATACAGAGCTTGAATTGAGTATGAATGTAACTACACATCTACCTATCTATCTGAAATACAACAAGTTGATTTCCTGCTGTAGAGCAGCTCCGAATAGCTAGAACGCATATGGATCCTTTCTTCCACATCGACTTTTTGACTGTCCGATTCCGGATTTGCGGTGAGATAGAGCGATTCTGGTTGAGATGAGATGGCAATCATGAGATTTAGATGCGCGCTCAGATGTGGGTGCTTCCGTCTGAACAACAAGTTCTGAATGGAGGCTCCATATGCTTGTGCTGCATCCATTGGACACAACGTGGTGAGATAATGGAATTAGAGATAAGAGAAAAGAAGATTGGCGATGTGAAAACGAGGAGCATAATGGAATGGTTTACTGTTCGAGCTTGCATTGACTAATGGAGCTTCTACAGCACGGTGGCAGCTCGTGAATGTCAGAATCATTGGGGAAAATGATTCCTTTGAAAGAGTGCCAACCTTCGAGAAAGTCTCTTGGGAGAGCGACGTGAATCAGATTCGTGTTGGGCTAGAATGCAGGAGAGAGGTTTCAGGTGATTCGTGATGGTGGGGGAGCACTATGATGAAGAAGATAGTTGCTAAGTAAAGTGGTGTTTAAGTTGAATGTAAAATGAAAAATGCGAGGGAACGGAAGGAAGCAGCCAGGACTGGGAGGAAAGATTGAATGAGCTGGGTTGACAAAATCGATTTTCAGCTCAAGGGTTGTGCCGCTCACTACAACCTCGACACGTGGAGTAGATCTTGGGATCTCACTTCATCCCGCGGAAGTGATTGTTAGACTATGCATGTCATTCATTAGCTTTGGATGGCTATCAATACAAGCATCCAGCAATGAAAGGACTATCTTCACACTATCTAGTGGAAGATGCTGTTATCACCTTTTCATAAAAATAGTAGCTAGCTTGGAGGAAACCTTTTTTTCAACGGTGAATGGGGATGGAATACCCACTTTGATAAAATGACAACATGGTCTTTGAGACTAACTTCAGCCATTTACTGATCCCGGAGGACCCGTCCTGCGGGTAATGGTTGATTTACGAGAACGCAACGCCCTTGTGTCCCCACCAATAAGCGACGATGATGTGGTTTGAAAAATTCCATGTGGCGTGTGAGAATGACGGTATTCTCGCCGCCGAATAGCAAAAGTGCAAATGCGAGGACCCTGGCAGGTGGGATAAAGACTGCGAAGTTTACACAGGCCAACCGTTCATTGCCTTTAGTAAAGCAGATGCTATGAATGGCCTCGGAATCCGAAGCCTTGTTCCATGCCAAGCTGAAAATGTCTCTGGATAAGGATGTTCGAGATGTCATGCAGGAGCTTGCTCAACGAGGCTTTTGATTCCGTTCTCCAGGTAAATGTCAGCCACCAGTTGCAGCAATTCAGTCACAAAAGCAGTCCCAACGATTCGGTCGCTCGCTGTTGTGCCGTGATTGAGGACAAGGATCTCGGCTGTTTGGGTTTGAGAATGGCCAAACCGATTGAGACGAAAAAGCAATTTCGTCGTACCATCTAATCCCTGTGGCTGATGTGCTTGATCAAATAGAGTTCTAGAGATAGGTGGCAGGTCTAAGAAGACTCTGCGATCCCCAACTATATTGGCATGTGCCAAAATGTGTGGTGGAATCCGTGTAGTACGGCGGTATTATCATGCAAGTAGTTTTGCCCGAGAAGACGTGCCTCATAGCAATTGAACCTTTTCCAGTGACTGCTTGATACTTCCTTCCGGTCGGGACCTGCATGCGCATTATTGTAAGTCTCAGGGACGAACAAGTTTGAAAAGTTGTGCTACTGTGGCTCGATGTGACAACTTCATAACGGTTCGTAGGGTGAGATTCCCGCAGGTCAGAAAAAGTAAGTCAGTGGATCTCGGGCGATCGTAACTTTAATTCTGCTGTGACCGGTTGCTGATCTCCAAGGTCCGGTACTGGGCAGGTCGGCGAGAAATGGGACCTTGCATCGTGGAACGAACTGGATGCAGTGACACTCGAGAGTCGAGCACATTTTTTTGACAAAGTGTGAGTCAAATTTGCCTAGCCCGAGGGGCTTCAACCATGTCAGATTGTTTACAAGTCGCCATGAGCTATGGCATCCCCGTCTCGAAGTACTCGCGGATGTTCTCCTATTGCTCCGCTTTGAAAATAAGGTTAGGCTTTTCGAGATCACCCCTGACATTACTGTAGAAAAAATCTGGAGCTGAGAAAAGAAAACATACCCAATGATGAAGGGAGGTGGCACTGGGAGAATCAAAAAAGAAGTCGAGGGTCTGGGTGGTCACTCAACACGAAGGGATCATTTAAGGTTAGCGTCGATCAGCAACGGTAAGAAGCAAAACACTACACGCCCGGATTTTGTCTAGAGTGCGCCACTGGAAAGTAGAGAATACTCGCAACGGGAACTAAACGACCAGCAGGCGGACGGTATCTACCATGTTCGATCGCGTCGTGTGAAATGTCGATGGTACCTGGAGGACGGAGGAGGGCCAGATTCGCTAAAGCGCGCCAAAGACAGCCCGGCCAATAGGAAGCCTGCACCGAAATGTGAGGTTCGTTTCGACATACCGCCAGGTCACTGTTTTGACTTCCTTCCGTAACGCTCGACGTGCAGCGACGATGCCTGTCGCAGTGTCGAGTGCCTGCGTTGATCTCTTGGACCGCGTGCCCGGTGGCTTGAAGGAAGACACTTCTCCGGATCTATACTGGCCTCCTCCTCCTCCTCCTTGCGCATCTATGCAGCGCATTTCAGCTGACCGACGCCCCAACCATTGGCCTGGGTGGAATTTCGATCCTCTTTTCCGCCACCATTCTTGAGGAGCGAAACCCTTTTGCGGCAGACCATCGACGGGACATGAGGAGGAGCGGAAAAGCTTCGTCTTTATTTGTATCAACCGCCGCAGGGTAAGCATGTCCCCTGATCGCCTGGCCAGAGCCAGAAGCACGAAGTAAGGGGTCGCCAAGTCCGGCTCCAGATCAACTCCTGCTCGCCGTCGGCACCTCTGGCCAGACGACCGCGGCGCTACCCCCGCGCGCTCGAGGACGAATCATGAAGAGGGAGGCAATGCAGAAAGCGCAGGCGGTGACGGACTCTGCGCTCGCCTCGTGTCGTCGTTTCGTTGTCTCGTTGCTGTTGCTCGTCTCGTCGCCTCTTCGCCTCTCAACTAGTGCAGCTGCCAGATGCAAGACGCAAGATGTGAGCGATGTGATGCAACCTCAATGCAGGGACTGCAGGGTACGGATGCAAGATGAGAAGTGCGACCACTCCGATGTCCAAGGACCATCGATACAGAGGAGAGAGCACAACAGCGGTGAAAGTGCTCGCGGAGAGCAGAGCAGTGCGGTGCAGAGCAGTGGAGAGCAGTCCCGTGCTGCGATGTGCACACTGTAGGTAGAGTGATGTTGTGCTGCCAGCCTGCCCTTCTAGAAAACGCAGTCCCCGGTCAGTGGTCACGCCTCCGGTCGCAGGCTGCGCGACCCATGGGCAGTCGACGGAGGTCAGGTTACGGGGTTCCTGACCTGACGGAGTACGAACCTCGGAAGCACTTCGTACGGGGCATCTCGCATGCTGCCATGGCCGAAGCCAAAGCCTCTTCTCGGGAGCGTGGCCGAAGAGCCCTGTCGTCGTGGCGGCACCAGGCTCCCTGCTGCTGCAGATGGCCAGTAATGTAAGGTGAAAATGACCTGACACTCCCGAGGACACCCAGGCGTCGATCACTGCCCGCATGTCTCCCGTCGTGATTCGTTGTGCTGCACCACCACCTTCAGCGCCCACCACCTTTTCGATCTTTCGACCTCCCTCAGGCTTGAGCAAGATTCATTTGTCAATATTGGTGGACAAGCTGGCTCCCGATCCGGACGCTGGGCGGTGGCTAGTAGTTCGCGATCAGCACCGCAAAAAGCTGGTCAGCGTTGTACTATTGGACTGCGAGATTACTTTCGATATCCCTAGCTGATCCCGCTCTGGCCGGAATATGATCCCGTGAGGAGGCAGTCAAGGAGCGTTTGCTGTTGGGAGGTTTGGATGACCTGTGATTAACGAGGGTATCCGAGGAACAGATCGCTTGACTCGTATTGCGCAACGCTCGCTGGTTTACGGTGACGGAAATGCGTCGCTGCCGTCACATTCCCCACAGAGAGGGTGGTTTGGGCGGACGAACCAGATTGCTGAGATGAGATTGAGATGAGATGAGATGAGATTCAGTGACACCGGTCAAATGCCATGTCATGTCTGCTGGAGGTGAGATATCGCATGGGCAGGTGCGAGTGCAAGTGCAAGTGCAAGTGCAAGTGCAAGTGCAAGTGCAAGTACAAGTAAGTGCCGGGTCGATCGACCCTCCCGGCATCTACGGTATCGACCGGGACAGCCTCTAGAGGACCGCGATGGTTAGGGGGGTGGATGAGGAGTGGTCAGGACCATCGAGGTCACGCTCGAGCGCCGCGCGGAGTGACGTTGGATGGTGATGCTCACCTCTCTCGTCTGGCCGCCGGCTCCGAGTGAGTGGGTTGCGATTCTGCGAAAGGATAGCTGCATACGACTGTTGCCGTTTAGGTCGACCCTGTGGCTCTTGGTCACCAGTGAGCCCGGATTAATTGGATGATTTGATGATTTGCGGTGCATACGGATATGCTGCTGCATGCACGAAATGGAGGAAACGCGAGCAGCAATAGCTGACGCTGTTAAGCAGAGAGCAGCATGCAGGCCTGCTCCGCAGTTGGCGGTGGACAGGACCAGCCCTCGTTTTTCTGGAAGCCAGCACCAGCAGGCCTTGGGTATGTAGATTTCTACAGGTGGATTGCAGGTGGATGCAGCAGCATTCACGATGGTGGAAGGAGGCCCGACGATGTGCGCTGCGCTGCCTCTCTCGAGGCTTTTGGGCAGCGTGGGCCGGGGGCTGGGCAAGGGTCAGGCAAGGGCTGCCATGGGCCACAGGTCGTCCATCGACAGGGGCTGCGACTCCTCCTTCGTACCGTCCAGGTCGACAGGCCTTCGGTGCTGGTCCTGCTGGAGCATTGTGCTATTTTTGCTCTCTCTTCACTGTTGCGGCGACGCGCGATGCCGGTTTCGATCGTTTGGTCGCTGTCAGCGTGCACTAAAACATCCGAAAGCTAGCCACAGCTACCCTGGCCGACCTGGCTTCCTAATTCTTAAATTCCCCTAACCATCCTAGAGCCCTGCAACCCTGGAAAACATGGACATGGACCCTGGCGGGTGCTTCCACGCCAATGAAGCTCTCCCCTGCGGCCCTGCACCGAAGAAGCATCCTGGGAAATTTTCAAGCACAGGAGAGGAAATGATGGGGAAGAATTTGGCACAGCGACCGACGATGCTCGCGCACCTGTCCTCTCCTGCCTCTCCTACAGTCCTACCCCTTCCAGGCAATCTAGGCAATCTAGGCAATCTAGGCAGCCCGGAAATGCTCCAGCCTCTAGTTCTGCTGCCAGGAAATTTCCCGTGGATAGATGTCACCGTCAGTCTGTCACGGTCACCGCCTCTTGCGTTCTCTTCCACTAAGTTGCTCTTGTTCTGTGCAGCCTTTACGCTCGCTGCGTCGTGCGTTGCGTGCCTTGCGACACACCAAGCTGAACGCACTAGGCCTTCAGTACTTGACAGCCGGAGCTCCTCGTACGTGTGGCTTTGCAGGCGGCAGTGGCAGCAACTTGGCAGAAAAATCTGTGAATGAACGTCGAGAACTTCCCCCACCACCCTTTATTCACCTCAACCAAGCTAGGTACAGTAGCTGATTCTCCCCCCCCTTCTCTTCACTCCACGCCGACCACCACGAACACCACGAGGCTGTCCCCCGTCCTTACGCATCATTCCTACGCTGGCCTAGAGCAGGTCGCCGAAGTCATCAGGAAGACGTCCTCGAAGAATACTACCACTGACACAACAAACCCTAGACTGGCTCGACTAAGCTAGACGTTCACACCTAATATTTTCGAGAGACTGGAGTACGGTTCTGCACAAATGGCATAGTCACACACAGATCGTTTAAGACGGCTTTCTCATACTGTACCGACACTCGAAGCACCCGCCAACCTCTGATGCTTCCTTCTTACGATTTGCGCCTTCCAGAACGCGGGTTTTGTTTTCTTCTTCTTACTGGAAAACCCTTTCTCCCTGTGAGCTCTCGAACAGTCCGAAGCAGTGGTCATATTCGATCTTTCCTCGATATCCCATTACACATATTATACTGGACGCCCTGGACATTTTCAGACTTCCCATCTGGCCTAGCCGACGACCGTAACAGCCTCCTGCCTTAAAGAACATCCTTCCCAGGCCTTCTTCACACTTTCATTCAACGAGATCTTTCGCAACGAGGCATACATCAGTCACGGCCGCCTACGCTCACGCCCGGATACTTGCCGTTCAAATATCCCATCAAAAGCAGCCACACCATTTTCGATCAGATCACCAGTGTTCAGCCTACTTCCGAATCCTGTTTACCGAATCTCCATCCCAGACATACATATAACCCACTCACTCCCAAAAGCATTGCAGCGGGAGAATACTTGGTCAGATCAGACAGACGCTCGGAGGACTTGGAGTTGTGAGCGCAACTTGGCCCACGTCCTGCCCAAAAGTGGCATTTTCCTCCCAGCCTTTCAGAGACGCGCCGGCTTCGACTTGACCAGACTCAAATAACTTCAGCCACGCGCACGAGTACTAGCTGGAGGAAGTTATCCTGGTTGCTCGTTTGCTCCAGCACTGAAAAGCGCGCGTTTTCCGACCCCACCATCGTATGTGCGCTTTACCCTTTTCCATTATTCATCATCCCTTGCATCCTTGCATTTAAAGTCATCTGTGCGCATATTTTGTCTGGGGATACCTCCTTCACTTGCCTTGTCGCCCAACCCCTCGGGTCCATGTGCAATGCGTACGACTCCCCGTTTACACGATCTCTTTCACGGCGTGTCACTTACTTCCATAAGCATGACCATGACGGCATGAACTTGTACTAACTTCTCCGAACAGGTTCGTCTCTGCACGGGTGGCTGCATAACCTCTGAACACCCATTCAATCCTCTAGAAGATCAAGAGCATCAAGTCTTTGTCTCTCCTGGTATGTGCTTGAACTCACTTCCGCCTCGAATGCAGCCAAGCTGCCTATGCTCATTCAACCAATCTTCGCACGACTCCGGCTGACCCGTTTCTAGTATCTAGGACCAGCAGCTGAAGTACTTTGTACTTCTAGTTTTGCCTTCCCGAAACTCGAATCATACTAGAGAACGGCAGCTTGTTCGTTAGCTAGTATATCGGGAGGCCAAGATCCACCAGAAGCTCCACAACTAACGGGTTCAATCCAAATTCGACATTTAACTCTCGGCATCTCTGTTTAGTTTATCAACAGATCGAAGACTAACCCTTCGAGCGCGATATCTCGAAGAATATCAATAACTAAACTTGCTTGCTGCTCGACGACGTATTTTCACTTATCTGCGCAACACGTTGAGCCTTCCGACCACCAAATCCCCACGGCTCAAAGGCCTCGATTACCATACACATTCCATGGAATATCGCATGTAACGACTTATCTAGCCATATTGACCACGATTTCATCTTAACATATCTTGGCCCTATTTCGGCATAAGCATTCGCCTCGTGGAATTACTCCAATCATCTCGCCACCGTCAAGCTGGCCTACTCTACGTACAGTCTATTCGAAGTGAGTGCAATATTCTGAGTATTGTCCTAGGGTTGGACTAACTGTGGCGGCGATAGCCTGAACGCCACTCAAAGAGGCCTATAATACTCGACGACTCGTACGCATCCCCCGAAACTGCGGCTCTACACGAAGAAGCGTACGAGGCAGCCCTCGTGGCGCGGGAGGATTCCCCAAAGGGTCTCCTTTCCATGTCTGCTTACGGGAAATCACAACCACCGCAACTTCATGGTACGCTGATCCAATTTCTAGACATGACAACATATCGAGATACTGACAAAACCAGGCTACGGTTCTGGTCAAACATACCCGGAAACAACATTTCCGTACTCTTCACCGAGCTTTGGATCTCAACCTTCGGGCCCAGCATCAACTACCGCTCCAGTGTACCAAAATGCGACTCAACTAACAATGGCGTATCCATCGAATCAAGTGCGTCCGTCTTACGATGATCAGGCGGGACCTTATCTGAATGTTGGATCTACTCCAATTCCCGAAGTGACCTCTTTTACGCCTACTAGAGGAACTCAGAATACTAAAGTCTACGTCTATATTACGTCTCTTTATGAACTCATGACGGCCAACGCACCAGTCTTTTTCTTGATGTTCGGAAATCGAAAGTGCCAAGCAACATTACAGAAATTAGAGCAACAAGGAGGCGTCTGTAGATATAATGTATCGGCGGATGCACCACAATGTTCAGCAACGGGATGGCCTTCTTCACCTGTTCCGATATTTATGTTCATGGAAAGCGGAGACGGCGATGTGATAGGAAAGGTTGATGTTGGGGAGTTCACATTCCTAGACAGTGGAGTTCAGAGCGGCAGTAGCACTCCCCAAGATGCGTCCAGAAAACGAAAAATCTCCACTGAATCGGCAGAGCTCATCAAAAGTCCAGCCAAGCGGACATCAACTCAGCAATTAAGGCCAAAGGAAGAGTACAGCAGCGGTTATGGGTATGCTTCAGGTGATGCCTCGTCCGCGTACTCACCATACATGCAGTCGAGCAACTCGTACGGAAGTCTTGTCAATCCACAATACGGACGATCAGCAGGCAACTATCAACGACATTTGGCCTACGGGTATTCTAGTTCCGCCACAGCTTCTCCACCGACGATCAAAGCGCAATCACCGCAAGTCGGAAATTGGAATACATACGCTACAGTTGGCTCGAACATGTCGAGGGGTGATGGTGTTCCGTCTAACATAGGCTTACCTCGTCCGACCTTATCTTCACTTCCGTCCCCTGGAATCTCTGCGAATCCACCCTTGATTAGAACATCTACCTTGCAGCAGACGCCAAGTCCTGCAGCAACTCCACATGGCCACCCTGGTCAGCATTTCAATGCATATGCGCTTTACCCACACAAGGCCAAGCTTGAGATCAATGGTGACCTCGATGCAATGGCACAACATTGGTCTGAGGAGGAGTTCGAATCTAGGAGACGGCTTGTGCACTTTAAACGCTCTCAAGCAGGAAGCACTATCACGACGACATTTCAGCCTGTTTCTGTGGATGACCGACCACCGAGTAGTGTGTGTATTAGCTGCATCTACTGGGAGGAGAAGGAAGAGTGCTTTGTGACCAGTGTCGATACGATCTATCTTCTGGAACAATTAGTTGCTGCTAGGTTTACCGTGGAGGAAAAGAACCGGATACGAAGAAACTTGGAAGGCTTCCGGCCGTTAACTGTGTCCAAAGGAAAATCCGACAGCGAAGAGTTCTTCAAAGTCATCATGGCATTTCCGGCTCCCAAACCACGCAACATCGAGAAGGATGTCAAAGTATTCCACTGGAAGGATCTCGCATCTGCCTTGAAGAAAATCATTGGCAAATACGTAAGTGCCGTCTCTTCTCGATTGCTTCCCGCGCTAACAACATTTAGTCTGCCAGCCCTTCTTCAACACTGCCACCTGGGCCCCTTCTAACGCCAGTCAGCTCAACTGGGTACGCAACTGAAGGGTCCTCGGCCGGGATGTCCTACGTTAGCGACCACCATGGAGCAGTCTCCCCCCGGTCAATTTCAGGGTCTACAACGTCGACGGCTTACACTTCGAATATCCCTGCACGCGTCCTGTCGCCTCATAACCAGAAGCCTTTAGGCCTCCAAGGTGGTCCTCCTGATCTACGAGTCTCCTTGCCGCACAACCCCCACGAGGCTTCGAGTCACTGGCAGGGTGGACAGCATCACATGCAAGCATCGCAGGCATATTCGCACCAGCATCAACAACACCAGCACCAGCATCCGCACCAGCAGCTGGGGAACTCAAGCAGTCGAAGCTCATGGGACATGTCGTCGTATCTAGAGAATAGCCCAGCCACTGCCGCCGGCACTTCAGCTCCGTCGCAAGCCTTGAGCTATGCCAGTGCTCGCTCCGCTGCAGACTCCGCGGCTTCCGGGACCGACAACAGGGTGGCTCGTAGTTTATCGGCGCAGCAACAAAGTCAGCAGATGCCGCGCACATAGCACGTCCCTCATCGCACAGGGTAACGCGAGTGTGGTATGGGTAGTTCTGTGTCGGTGTGGCTTGTGATTGGCAAGCGCGGATGGGTGAGGGTGTCTTGGGAGGAATCATTGGTCACGCGTCCATTTGCTTAGCGCGGGGCGAGCGAGGCGAGAACCTGGTCTGGGCCTCGTATTACCCTCACATGCACACCCACTCGAATAATCGACTGCACAACATATACACCAGACACCATTTCGGCACCAATGAATCTCGAAACTACCACGAGATGGATACCTTTCCATCACCGTCGATATCGTGGCCTTCTCGACGCGCTCTAATTCGATCCTCGCCTCAACACCCTCTCCAATAGTCGACACCCCTTTTCGCGATGTTGTGGTCATCATGGCCTCCTAGCTTCAAAACATTCCCTCGTCGACTGACTCGAACAAATACGCGCTTCTTTAATACCTTGTTTTCTCGCATCCGATACTTGTTTATCCAGGAGCCCCGTCAGTCACACTGTTAATGCATTTGCGTTTCCTCGCTCTTAGCGGGAGGTGTGGTAGCGGCGTCCAGCATCTATTGCGTGGGCAGGAATGGAGTCCTGGTGGCGTTTACATTTTAATTTATCCTGATACCGATACTTTGTCTGCTTATGCTTATGAGCGCATTACTGGGAGTGTAGCATATACCTTGTTTTTTAGTCCTGGTGCAAGTTGTAGGATCCATTTGATCCGAGGTTTCCTTCTAGTGCTGTTGCCTTTGGTTGAAGATACCAGATATTCCCGCTTGTTTGGTCACATTTTAGTTGCATTAAGAGGGGGAGAGAGGGGCATGTACGCAATACAAAGTGGCTGTGTGCTGAAAGTCTGTCTTGTCTGTCTGTGCGTTGCTGCTTTTACTCGTTCTGAAGGTTTCCCTTTGCATACGTGGTTAGGCTGTACGATGGGATCGGGTGCGCGTGCAGTTGATGGCTGTTCATTTCGAACCAGACCTCTCTTTTGTGGTTGTGTCATGAGTCAGTTTCTGCATATGTGATTATGAAGCATCATTTTTGGTTCCTCGCAATTTTCGATAGCATTTTCTTATAGGGGGTTTTTCCACAAGGCATTTGGCGGTGTTGGTGGGTTGATACCAATTTGATTATATATTTTTTTTCTTTATTTTTTGGGGGTTTCGTTGCGAGGTGAAAATACGAGTGACGGGTTTTTCGGATATGATGGAATGGATTGGAATGGATGGATGCATAGTTGGGAAGGGGAATAAAATTGAGGATATACCCTGATTTATGAGTGGCGGAAGGGAGGAAGTTGCGGAGATGAATACTGGAGAGCCGTATACGCTATACTACACACATTTACTATATTTAATACTTAATCTGAGAATGCTTCCCTGCTATCTACCTCTCTATGTGTGATTACTCTGTATAGCCTTACTCTTAAGTTCGTTTATTCTCTCGGCCCACAATTATCGGTCTACTAAGAGATACCAACACGTGTGGAGAAATATTAGCATCGATATCGAACTCTTGATTTCCATCCTTTAACACTCACGCATTCAAGGGAGAAACGAAACAAAACAAAGGCTTCCTTCCGGTCTACAGCAGTGACTAGTTTCATTCATGTGTAAGCTGCGTATGTTTCAAATATTCTAAGCCTCGACATTCAGTCTCATATTTATAAGTTTTGAACTGAGGCGAAACAGTGAAGCGAAACAATAACTGACACTTCACACTCACAACAAAACCACACCCACACCCACAACAACAACCACAACGTTATAGTCACAGTTATAGTTAATCATAACTCTCCAACACAAAAGTTCATCTTCTTAGCTGTAGTTTGAGAACGAGATGTGTGGGTCTTCTGTTCTAGGTTGTGGTCTGTATGTTTATAGGTATGGAATTTACGTCATAGACACCGTTGATGATGCGGTTGGTCCGTGGGTTGCGGGTTGGGGGGGATAGCGGGTTTAGGAGTGGATTGGATTGGATTGGATTGAGATGCAGATCTACAATGAGGCTGTTTTAGTGGTTTGAATTGTTTTATTATGGCGTTTGTCATGTTATCGTAGTTTGTTTAGCTTAAGATAGATCACATACAATCACGCATGCCATGAGGGTGTATGAAGTGAGGGCGAGATTATTCCCATTGCTGCAGAGAGAGATAAACACATCATATTGGCCTTCATTGGCCTTCATTGGATCTAGAAGAGGGGAGGTTGGGGCATCTGGAACCAGGGCCAGGAATGCATGCACCTCTAAAACCTTTCCAATCTGCTCTCTTGAGGCTGCTTCCCCTCATACAGATCTACAGATACGCACCTCCTCGCACAGCCAATCCCTTTTCTTTTCTCTCTTTCTTTCTTTTCCTTGCTTGCTTTTTTTCACTTATGAGCTGGTGTAACGATCTCCTGTGCTTAAACGCCGGATGATCATCCGGGCGATAGGAAATATTTCCCTCCAAGGGCGAATCGGAAAATATACGATGCAATGTGAAATATGTGCGCGGAGTATGTTTATGTATGGCGGGTGTTTGTGTTGTTGTCTCAGCTCAAACACGGCAGAGTGAGACAATGCATCGTCAGATTCTCCGATTTGCGAGGGTTTCGAGATCAGATCTGCAGCGAGATGCTGGATGGATGTTGGTGGTTGGCGTCTCTGAATCGGAACTGGTGGGGCCGCGTATGCGTGTCTGAGTCTTGGGTGAGCCGAGATCCGGATGAGGGGAGGGAGGATATTTATAGGGGCGTCACGTGAGGTGGAAGTAAAGGCGGCGACGAGTACAGATTGAGAGGATTTTTGGCTGGATGGCTTCATGTAGTTGACCAGACCAAGGATGAAGTGATTCCAAATCAATGCTCGGTGGAAGGAGGGGGATCATTAGGTGGGTGTAGGGCGTAGGGTGGGGAGCGTGAGAGGGATGCATGCTGAGAAATGCGCATCGAGAGCACGTAGGCTGTAATTCTCAGCACGGGCACAGCCTCCCAATCCAACCTACCAAGCCAGCCTAGCCTAGCCGTACTCAGCGAAGTTAATGACACCCTGGCTTACCTAGCCTGCTCCTTCATACAGTACATGCATCCTCATCTCACCTCGCATCGCCTCGAACGTTTCTTTATCGATTCTCGCCCTCAAAGCAGTCATCCACACGACGAGTTCCCAATCGAGCGACGCGGGTCCGCAACGGGAAGCCGGTCATGCAAGGCTAAAATTAAGAATGTCGGCAGTTGGCTCTTTTGGGACAGCGCTCGGATCTTAGTGGGCGATCTTATTGACTGGGGAGCAAGAGCTTGACAGAACGGCGGGTCGCTAGGGTCTTGGGATGGAGATGGAGATGGAGATGACGTCGGGGAAAATTCGGTCACCGAAAGAAGCTTCAGCTGAAGGGAGAAGCTGCAGTGGAGATCCGGGGAGGTCCGTCCCTTGCTGCCGGCTGGTGGGTAGGAGCGTCGAAGGTGGAAGTGACAAGTAGTTCTGTGCTCAACAGCCTCGCAATACAGATATATTGCTCCACTCCTGGCAAGATGGCCAGAACAAACCGTAAGTTGGGGTCATCTTCTTTGATATCGGACCGTGGGAGGAAGTGTTGATGACCTGAACTGTCGGTCGATGGGCGTCGGGATTTGACGCTGACGGGTCTGTCAAGACCAGGATCGGGATCATCGAAGAATTGGATGCCCAACAGGCGTCATGAGACCCAGCAGGCATACTCACCTATTGCTAGAGGGCTCGAGCGCATGATGAGATGCCGATATACCAATACCCGATGACTATCAGGCTTGCTAACCGCATCACGGGAGCTGTGCTTCTTACATGAGTGACCCTCGTAAGATTCGGACGTCAACACCTCCTTCCAACGCAGGAAGCCCGCTGTCAAGAGCCTATAAAAGTATAGATCGACATGGGTTTGCATTATCTGCTTCGCTGGCAAAAAATGGGTTAGGTTGATAAGCCCGCAACAAGTGTTTGCGTTCTCATTCGACGATTGCATGACGAGATAACCTCTGCTAGAGTCTTGTGCAGAATCCTTCCAGCCCAAAATTTTGCAGCTCAATGACAGACGTCTGTTCCTGAAGCCAGGATACCCGAGCTGAGCATGCTTCATTCTGAGCTTAGGCATATGCTTCTCTCATCTCTGGGTTCTCTTCTCCATGTATCGCGTATTGTAATATAGTTTCTCTATTGTACCATATCTCTTTTCTTTAACTTATCTTGATCTTCCCATACTTAGGTACGCGTTTTCACGCATTTGCAGATGCAGCTGCTGTACCGCTGATGCTTGCAGGACCTACTCTGAAGCCTGCTCTTGTGGAAGCACCCGTACTAGCTCTAATTCCTGGGCCTATGACACAGTATGTCCAGAGAACCCTGTCACCGGGCTATGGGATAATCTAATGGAAGGATCGCTCTCTTTTAAAGCTTTTCATTGGCAGTCTCAGCAGTAGTTCCAGATGTGGCACAGCTTATTGACTCTATTGGAGCAGTACCTCGTTAGTCGCAGATCGCCTAATGTTATAGCAATATTGATATTCAAGCGGAAGCAGAGGCAGTTGTCCATGGCATACTTCTGGGTACTGATACTCTAGTAGTTGGGCAGAAAATTTTCCAAGTTATCAAGCCTACTGCCAACGCCAACCAGTGTCCAAGACACATGAGCAAAGCAGCTGCAGCATTGGCCATATCAAGTTCAAGCCATTCGCCAGCATCTGGGCAAGAAATTCTACAGAATAGCTCGACTTTGCCCCTCAGTAGCTTGACCTTCAGCGATCCCAAGCCATCACAATAGGAGCTGTAAGTTGTAGTTTTCAAAATAATCCCCGGCAATGCTGACGCAGTTCATAGTTACCTTCCTCAACAGCCATATGAACGTCAATCCTCCTGTTTCTCTCCTCAAAGCATTCTATAGCACCATTCTCAAGGACGCTCCATTTGACCTTCCTGCAGCTCAGCTCCGAGCAGCAATCTACACACCTTCATCGTTCATCTAGGACTAGAAGCAGTCCGTTACATTGCCTCCCAGCATCCGCACAACCGGAGGCGCAAACCTCGAATCCAATTTCAACAAGCTGCTTGCGCAAAAGTTCCTTTGCTGACCCCGCATACGTCCACATCCCTGGCGAGATATTCTGGCACCGGAACAAATACCGAATACTTCTCCTACGCTCTTCAATATCTGTCCGTCACAACAAGCAAGTCAACTAAGATAATGACCTTACCCAACGCTCTCTGGCTGTGCACTGGGCGTTAAAATGCTAGCGTTCCATCCCAAACATCATCACTCATCACATCGCCATCTTGCCCGATTGCCATGGACCCATCCTCGCCTAGTGGCAGTTTATCAAGGACCTCTCAACTAGAAGATTATGAATACGGCTTAGAGGGTTATGGCCTCGCTCCGCCCTCTGCCAGGCTCTTAAATCCCCTCCTTCACATCAACGGTGCGCTCGACGTTATTCTCCTTCTCAGAAAAGTATGCAAAGACGGGCAACGGAAGGAATCAGAGACTAGCGAGAAGGACATACGATCTGCTCCGGATACATTTCCAGATGGAGCTGCACTTGCCATAAGATACCACCTCTCGCCTGCTCCTCTGGCGCACATCCCGAGGAATCCTGCCGTCGCGAAAGCGTTTCACTCACAACATTATCGACCACTATACTATACTAGATATTTTAGGGAAAAGATAACAATAGAAGAGAGGTTCGGACTATATGTGCGAGGAAAGGAGACATCTCGCTGCATGAGAACCTATTTAGCTAGCTAGTATTAGAAATATGAATCCACATCCTTTTATCACCAACATTACGTGTACCAGTCTGTCGAGGACCTGTCTGTGATACTGTTCATGTTGTGGATCACGTCTCCTAGATTTATGGCGACGCTAGTATGGCTATGGTCTTGACGTCGTTCGCTTGTTTAGCGAATTGAATAGGAGTAACTGGTGGGAGTGATTCCCCTCTCCAGGCAACCGACTTGGTGCTAAAGGTGTCGTTGGCGATAGCGGCTCTAGCGTAACGTCTTCGGTAGAGGCGATTTCCTCCAAGTTATTGCCTTCTGCCTTTCCTACTAATGGAGTTTTGATATCTTGGTGTAGGTATCGGAGTCTGGATGGGGGATCTAGTATCGGAGCATAGGAATCGAAGGTCACAACAGTGGGTGAAGTCGTCGAGCTGGACACAACAGGACGTTTAGGTTGCCGTTGTATGAATAACTTCTGAAGAGTTTAATGAAGTGCAGCTGACAGAAACGACTCTCAAGCTCGACATGACTGATGTAATGTCCAACCTATGTTAGAAGAAGTAAAAGCATTCACACTAAAGACTATGTATGCAACTGCCGTACAATCGAGGATTCTTAATATCACATGTATCAAGTTTACTTGGCACAAGAAAGTAGTCTACTACTTTATTCCATTATAAATAGCTAATTACTCTTATAAATATATAGTGAATTCTCTAATAATAACTAGTTCGAATATATTTAAGTAAAAGAAATGTTGATTCGAAGATAATTAGACCTCTTTATTCAAATTAAATCAGTTTTTATCCTGCACCTTAAATAACCTCACGCTCCCCAGAATCGTTGAACATGAAGAGAACGCAAAGTCCGATGCAGCCGGGGAGGAGCCGCCAGTTCAGTAGGGTCTCAAGATACATTCTCATATACTCGTGATAGGTTTCGGACAACGTTGATCTCTCGAGGTAAGTGCACCATACGATGCTCCACCCCGTAGCTAGGAGGAAGAACAGAACGGTGTAACTCCCTGCACTGAAAATCTAGAGCAAATATTCAGTCAGTTCGCTAAGCAATAATATCGGCCGAGATAAGAGTGAAATAATATATTTACTTACTATAAACATTAGCTTGTGAACGAGCCTACGATGCGCAAAGCTCCCATATCGAAGATAAGTCCAGGACAGCTGCTGGAAGTATCTCCAGGGACCAAGAAGCCCGAAGGCAAATAACGGGGCTAAACCGGCTGCTATTCTGAGGGAAGACAGGAGCAGAACCTGCGAATAGGAGAGCGAGGACCAAGGACTCAACATCCTCAGCAGGTGTGCGCCGATGACGATCGGGGTTGCCAGTACGTATGCATGAAGGATAGAAAGAGAGAAGGTATTATATCCAGTATAGAGATGATCTTCAATTGTATCTGGTTCTTCGGCAAGAATCTCCTCAATGATAGTCTTGGCCAACTGCTCGCAGTTTCGTGTGACCTTGTGGTATCGTGTCTTTTCCCATTTCTCTAATATTCGTTTTACTTCACTCGTATTAGCCCAATCTCCGGGTACAGTGCATAAACATATCTACTTCATCGAAAGCCTACGAAAGAGTCGGAGTGAACGATGGCAAAGGCATAAATCGCATAAGGAAGGCACTCACCCTCGGCATGAATATCGTTCATCGACGCATGAACATGTCCAACCTCTCTGTACACTCGCTTATCATTGTAATAGTCCGTCTCAAACTCATACCCTTCTTCTTCAAGGAGCTCCTGCCAGCCGTCCGGTATGTTTTCATTGTCGATCTTTTTGCTACTGAAGTAGCTCGTTACAGATGTAATGCTCTTAGGCCCCTCAACACCTTCTTCCTCTTCATCCCCAAAAGTCAACTCCCACTTGGCACCGACCGTATTCGATTCGCTTGGATGACCAGAGACTGCGAGCAGAGACGCGTGGCTGAAGAATCCCACGATATTTACTTTGAACCAGTATACGACAAACTTTCCCATATATGAGAAGAAATTCTTCTCGAACCATGACTTATATTTGGATTCAGGAGGCCTCGGCCATTTATATTCAACGAAGAAGCGCCAGTTTTGGTGTACGTCCACCCTGATCCGTGGTGGATGTCCGGCTGAGTCTTGGGCAGTATCCGCGAGCGGCTGGCTTCCCGTACTCATTGACATGTTAAAAGGCAGGGATCCTGAAAGCGCGAAATTGTCGTTGTAAGTTAGGATCTAAGTTTAGATCGTGAATTCGATAGATCTGCTTTTCGAGCATAAAAGTTCGAAGAAAGAAAGGATAATTAAAATGCAAAACAACGAGGATAAGGCTGTGTTCAATCGTGCAGGCTTGGCGCGTGAGTAGATAAACGCCGCAGCTACGCCTAATCTATTAATAATATAATTATTAAGACTAAAGCTATTATTATAATACGAAAATACACTTTTATTTAATAATTTTAAGGCTTTTCGCTATATAATCTTTTTTATTTTATAATTATTATAAAATTCTAATTTATTTAATATTAGTAATTATAGAAATCTTTAATTTTTCAAAGAGCTATATTAAAATTCTCATAATACTATATGCATGCCTACGGATATAGCCCAATAACATAGCCAATAAACACAGCCCATGAACTTAGCCCACAAACACAGCCCGCATACTCCTCATAATTGAATTGGTATCTTACAAATCTTTTGCCTAAGCATTTATAAAACAGTAAATTGCAGCCTACGCAGTTTATTACAGAGTCTGAACAAATTATCTTCCATATGTATCTTATTTTTCTAACAACGCAACTTCTTATTGTGCTTATTCCCCACTCACAAGGCCCACCAGGAGAAGGAGGAAAATAGGTCATTATACGTGGATAGAGTGGAGAAAGGTCTACGGTACGTCGGTACACTTACGAGCAGCGAGGTTAATGTCCTGGCGGTTATGAACTACTGCTACAGCGGTAACACCATGATAACCGAGGACCGATATAAGGAATCTTCTATACGTAGCGGGAAACCCATAATATGTTCATGGGCTTCGCTTAAAGTCCAGGGTGTCGGTTCATCACCGTCGTTTGGTGCTATCTCGTCGCTGCGAACAAGGAATGAATGGTAATGGCGGATAAAAGGTTGTCTTTCGAAACGGTATTCCTCAGAATCTTAGAGGGTAATTGGCCACAGACGGACAGAGAGATACGTTTCTCAGTGGGAGACTTGGCAAAGAATGTTATAGCGACAGCTAACAATCTTCATTCTAAAAAGAAGGTTATAGAGACAGGTCACAATCCTTATTCCGAAAAGAAGGTTTGGACCGTTTGGCAGCCTATGATACCTCCACATTGCTCTCAAGGGCGTAATCAAGTCCTTATGTTAGAACCTAGACTTGCCAAGGAACCGATGACGAAGAGAAGATATAAGAACGAAACAATTGAAGAAGTTAACGAAAAGGTGGGAACGGAGCGGAACTCTCATCGGCTTAAAACTAAAGAGAAGCATAATATTACGGATGATGGACATTGTTATGATGATACATTGGTAATTATGATTTGTTTTTACTGCGTTGTATGCGACTCATAACATTCGTTCTGATGCTTTGATAATCTGATCGGCTAACTCTGGTAAAGAGTCTGCTGTGACGTCCATTTCACCAAAGATGTCCACACACTGCTCTTTCTCCCAGACCGAACACCAAGCAGCCCGGAACCTTATAGTTTGATTAGCATTTAAGAAACGACATAAAAAATCAGGAGAGTATCTTACCCATTTCTCCGCGCAGCTGCAGCATCCCAAGTATGTGCTGCAGCAAACCACGGCTTTTCTGCCCCCTCAAATTTTGCCAATAGCGGTTTATACGCATTCGGATCCGGCTTCCCAACCCCAAGCGTATCGCAACTCGTGAAATTCTCCGCCGGCATATCCACACCATTCCTCTCGAAGTACCCTCTCACTCTCATCGCATCTCCCGAAGTCAACGCCCACACCGTAAACCCCGCATTCCTCAACTTCTCAAAACACTCCTTCAACCCCGGTCGTGCGTCCAGTGTCTTGTAGGCTTCTACCATGTAGAGACTATCCTCATCCGTGGCGAATTTTCTTGGTTCTTCGATTCCAGCCATCCAGAGCATTCGATAGAAGAGAGGCTGAAAGACTTCCCAGAAAACTTTGTAGTTACCAGATATGCTGAGATAGGTGTATTCTCGCTCGGCAGCTTCCATCCACGCAAAACCAAGGAGCTTGGGCTTAATCCCTTCCGCGCGGAGCTTGTCGCCTAGGCGATCATCGATGGCTTTGAAGAAGTTGTCGTAAGAGACACAGGTTCCCACTACATCAAAAACGACGTTCTTCTTAGTTATCGACATGATTGTGGGAAGAAAAGTGAGACGAAGAGATCAGATTGAAGGGATCTGAAGTAAAAAAAGTAGTTTAATGGTCAAACTGGTAAAGGGTGGCACTCGTGTAACATTGTAAGATGTGTCGTGGCACGTTTGTCTATGGTTTGCTTGGGACGTGCTCTACTACTGACGAAAGATGGGGTTACGCCGTGCTCGGCCGCTAAGATAAGGGGGGCGGAGTGCGTGATATGAGAGGAATGCAGAGCAAACGGTGAATAAAGCTAATTAGATGAAGGCCCAAGAGTTGGATCTATGCGAGCTTCAATCGAACTTACCTCGTAGGGTTCCAATCGTGGTGCCTCGAAAAAGCTATATAGGCACGTGACTATGAGATAGGAGTTCGTACTGATGCATTGTGCCCTTGTCAATAAAATTATAATTGCAAATCAAGCTTTTATAATTAATGCACACGTAGAGTTCGAAGTCTGTGTATGGATTGTCTAAAGAGTATGATTATCATGTGACTTCGATAGTGGAGTAAGTCCCTCACCCTTGACGTCGTGCGCATCAATAAATCCACGAAGAAAATCTAGGTTCTTTTGATTTTGGCAGAGAAACAGCCACTTTATTGGAAGTTTCTCCCCTTTCTTTGAGTCAAATAAGATCCAGGATTATAATAGGGGCTCGCTAAAGAGATACTCCTTTACTATTTATTCCCCGACAGAACTTTCCAAACTTTCCATTTCTCTTCTCCCACCGATCTCTCCGCGCGAAATAGAGTAGATAATTGCCATTTCTCGCGCAAATCTATGTCTTCATCATATCGTCGGCTTTTGCACATGCAGGATGAAACGTGCGACAAAACTGAGCCTCCCTCGCGTGCTAATACAGTTTCAAGATATGGGCAACCCGCACTTGGGGATCGAGGTGCCGTAATTGTTCTCTCCCCAGTCGTATACAGAGCTACTGAGAAGATTGACGACCTCATACCGGCCTCGGGGCAGAACGCCTACGAAGTCTGCTGCTACGCCGATGGTACCGTAGTGCGGGTTGTGAGGGTCAAATTAACGACAATGAGCAGAATGTTATCGCCGTGGCGCTTGCCGTAGGTTAGCAGGCAGTCATTGTCTGACGCGAACAAATGAATGTTATCGAAACTTTGCAAGGCGAAGTTCTCGATATGGATCCAATTCGCTTTCGTGATTAAGTCGATCATGCTACCGTGTTGATAAAGGAGTTAGGATGGAAATACTCCTGTATGCTGGAGTAGCAGAGCCCCCGCATATAATCCTAAAGCTCTTTGACGTGGCTAAGCTAGGTGAAGTAAGCATAGTACTGGGTGAAGCCTAACCTGGCGAGAAGCTTTGCTACGTCCGTCTGGACTCGTGAAAGATTCCGAGAGAAAGATCACCTCGGGCCATTCATACTGTACCTCAGCAATGAGCCATTTCCAAAAGGAAAGGGCTTGGGGTGGGGATAGTCGACCCGGAAGATTTTGATCTTATGTACGATCTAGAAAGTCGTATCTCTAGCAGTGCTCTACAGTGCGCGCGACTGATCGACAGTGACCTGTAGTATCGCGGAAGTCACGATATCGTGGCGAGGTAGCCAACGATCCGCGAAGGTTGGATCCTGCACCGCAACCGCCTCTCACACAGCTAGTAGCGTAGTGCCAGTTCGCAAGTTTGTTAAGGCCTTGGATATGCGTTGGAAGTCCGCACCCTTTTGTAATGTTAAGAGCCTAGCACAGAAGTACAGCGCCTTCATCGACTATTACGGGGAACCGGAGGTCACCTTCCATCTTCTTGCGCAACCAACCAGGAACCAAAAGCGTCTGTCCAGGAGTCAATATAAATGAGAATCGTGGTGTTTTGCATCAAGGGTAGGGTAGCTTGCCAGCGATTGTTGTCTTTAGGGCTACGGACCATTTGAAGCACCTGCCACTCCGATCTGAGTAAACGACCGTTGCGGGAGCGCACTTGGGCGCGTAAGACATCGTTACTATCGCTGAAAATATCTGGCTTAACAACCAGCCTGTCGCCAAAGTTGCGCTTGATAGAGGAGGCATCACAGTCGATGGCGGGTACCAACTGAGAGGATCCGATAGACAAGATCTCCATGTTCAAGCAATCAGATCTTTCGCATTGCAACCTTAAACCTCCTGGACTGAGTCAAAACTCGCCTTAAAAGTCAGCTAACACAGAAGATGATAGCATGCCAGGTAGTACTTGCTCCAAATCGTGGTGAGGTGTTCCTAGTTCCCATCTTGGAAGGTGCGACCAGGCTCAATACTCAATGTGATTCGCCTTCAAGAAAATGAGTATCTTTCCGACCTTCACATCCCAATATCCTTTCTCCACTGTCCATTTCTCGACTATAGACTCCTCCAATGACATTCATTTGACATCTGTACATGTCGACCTTGAGCATGGGTCCTTATTTCGACATCAGTCAAGTACCCTTAGCCACTCGGTCGTTCGACATTCACAAACAAATTCCTATACATCGAATTCTGGCCCGTCCTCAAACCTATCGAAAGTGCCGGAAGGCATCAGCTTCACCATGCAAACGACATCCATTAGCAGAAGGTTCCTCTTCACGTAGACCTAAGCCTCGCAAAAGGTCCTCGCCTCGAGCTTCAGCAAAAACCAGATTCCGGACTCGGACTTCAGCCAAAGTTTCGAAACATTGGGAAAAGCTTGGTGAGACCGCTCTATTGGAACCTGAAGTCGAAGAGCTTGATCTCCCATCTCTACCTCCTCTCGCGAATTCCAACATCTTCTGCTACTTCGCCGCATCAGACATTCCGATTCCATTATTGCCTAAGCCACACAGTCGCCAAGATGGGTACGTGGAGGATTTGAACGAGCTCCGCATGTTGATGGAGATGTTTGGTGAGACGAGAACATGGAGCATCGATGCGACAGATGCCTGCTGTCCCTACTGCGTCGAAAGAATGGGATATCTAGATCATCATCGCTTGCGCATGAGAAGACTTCGAAACACCTACATGAAGAACTTCTTTCTGCGGGCCAACTGTCCGCATAGATTTGTCCGTGCACTCTCATCAGACGCTGAGTCAATTGTAAGCATTCTTCAACCTCCAATAAGCAAGGACTAACACTTGTAACAGAACCAACCAAAGCATGATATACCTGTATGTGCGCTTGCGAAGCAGAGTTGAAAGGGTATTGACAACATCACAGCTCAGACGACTTACCCACCACCTTGGCCCCTCCACCACAAACCGCATCAACAACATCCATCTTTCCATCAAAATCCTCGACCTGAACACCCTCTGCTCCGCAATCGACATCATCATCAAAACCCTCCCTAACCTCCAAACTGCTACTGTCTCCCTTCCACCCCCTTCCTACATACCCCTCACTAACATTGAAGTCCACCGACTCTGGCGCGCCCTCCGAGCTCTGGATCGGCACTTACCGCCCGAGAACGCGGTTGATATTCAAGGCCTGAGAGGATATGTGAAGCTGGAGCAGAAATGGAGAGATGGAAGAAAAAGATGGTGGTATAGGACGAAAGCAACAAGAGTGATGAAGAAGAGAACGACTAGGAGTTTGAGTAAATGGAGTGATGTGTGTGAGGAGGTGGGGTATCCGTTGCCGAATCGGAGTGAGGACTACCCTGATAATTATTTCAGCTTCTTATAAGCTCGGACGAGACTGCGTTTAAGTGAATGGGACGAGAAGAGGTGGGATTGTGCTGGTGTTGGCGAGGACATTGGAGTGTTGTGTTAGTCTGAATGGAAGTTGGACATTGAATCTTTTTTGATGCTTGATTTGACTTGGAACATTTCTCTTGTCCTGATGTCCAGCCATGACATAGACATTAACCCTGCCTTTAATGCTAACGTGCGGCCCGACAATGGTCTCCAGCTCATTTATCGACTTCAGATGACATGACACGTTGTCTTGAGCTAAAGTGTGATATCAATTTGGACATTGACTAAGACTTGACGTCGATTCTCAAGTCCGACAATGTCCTATCGCTTGAGCTAGTTGATTATTGATTCTTCACCAGACATTCTTACCTCCTAAATGTCTTAACATGAGCGAAGATCTGTCTAATTTTCAGCTCGCTCCAGACGTCTTTTGATAACCCAGAATATCACAATAACCTTGCGTTTATAATCTAGAGCATATACTCAAAAGGCGCTGCATGCTTCTCTCTCCCACCCTCCACAAGCGCCGTCCCCGCCTCCCCTACCACGCCACCAAACTCCCGATTTGCCCTCCTATTCAACCTCCCCAAATACCACCTCAGCACTCCACTCAAAACCGCAACTAAAATCATGGCTCCCGCACAACTAAGCATGCCCTTGATATACAGCGGCGCATCACTCTCGGGATAAAGTCTCGTTCCAACCAAAGGTCCACATTGACCTATCAATTGCAACATGGCGAATCCGGTTCCTTGCTTACTTTCCGATTCCTGGTTGTTGATTGACCATGTTATGATGATTGTGATTACGGAGAAGAATCCGATGGCGGCGGGGTAGAGACCTGCGTAGCGCCACCAGGGACCGAGATTTAGATAGCCGGATAGGGCGATGAATAGATATCCGAAAGCGGAGAGTAGGGCGTGGAAGAGGACGAAGTAGCAGCGGTTTTGGAGGCGGTCAGAGAGGTAGGCTGTGAAGATGACGATGATGAAGGAGAGGAGGTAAGGAGGGGCGGATAGGGCTTGGGAGATGAGGACTGTGTGGCCCATTTCGTGGATGATGGTAGGAAGAAAAACGGGCATGGAGGAGAAGGCCATGTTGGTGAAGAAAAACATGAATGCCGTGAGGTAAGATTTGGGGTCTGTGATTGTGGCGAGCATTTCTTTGGCGTTGAGACCGTGTTTGGAACCGCCGTGAGCGGAGGAGGAATGGTCTTTTTGTTTGCGGAGGCGGAGACGGGCGACTTTTTTTTCGCGGGTAGTGAGGTAGGAGGCTGTGGAAGGGGAGTCGGGGATTGTGCGCCAGGCTATGACTGCGACGAGGACGCTGGGAAATCCTTCCACGAGGAAGAGCAGTCGCCATGCAGCAATTGGACCATATTGGCCAAGCTTTATGATTGCCCATGCCAGCGTCGCAGCGAAGGATGTGGCTAGAGGTGCGGCCGAAATGAAATATCCTGTCCGCAATGCCAGTTCTTCACGCTTGAAGAAAAAAGACAAGTAGAACGGTATCCCCGTGAATCCTGCTTCTCCAATGCCTAGCAATATTCGTAGAACGAGCAGTCCTGCGAAGGAAGTTGCAACTGACTGCAGTGAGGCAATGATTCCCCATGAAAGCACAATAGCTGTGACATATATATGTGCTGGCACGATCTTCCATAATACGCTCATCCACTCGAAGCAGATATATGTGATATAGAATGCCGCGAGAACCCATTCGTAGCGATTCGAATCCAGATTCAAATCAACATCCAATCCCGCAATTTTCGCATTTCCAATATCTATAACTCCAGTTAGCCAGCGGATCTTCTCCAATACCCTTCACAATTCAACAAGGAAGCATACTCGACCGATCCAGAAAACTCAACATATACAGCAGCGCCACAAAGAGCACTAACTTCCTATCAAACTTCTTCACCACAGCCCGCTCCTCATCCGGCGTATAAAGCTGATACGACTGCACCGTCGACATACTCCCTCTCCTCCCCATCCCCAAACCATATTCCTCCTCCTCCTCATCGTCAAGATCAGCCTCTTTCGAACGATGCCTCTCCCGATGCTGCAACTTATAACTCTCCCCCAAATCCCCCATCTCAACATCCAAATCTGACTCCTCGTCCTCACTATCCGCACCCGAATCCGGCGTCAGCCTCGTCATGCCGCTACTATCAGGGGAGAGCTCCGCGTCCTTATCCGCGATCGGGGTCGGGATCTCGGCTGTTTGGGCACTGTGAGGGCGGACGGGGATGGAGTTAAGTTCCATTGCGTGGAACGTGGGTTAGGTGATCATTCGTACGGTCGTGGGAGGAATTCGTGCTTGGGGGAGGGGCATGCTGAGGGGTGTTTCGCACACTCGCACAGGAAAAGTAATGGCTCGTTGGTTGCTTTGCGGCGGGAGCGATTTCTTGGAATCGCGTGCGCTGGCGTATCGGGATTCGCGTTCCAGCTAGCACCCCTGACTCGCTTATTAAGGGGACGATCGCAGGAGCTTAATTCTCCGCCGAATTGAGTGCTGGGAGTGACGGCAAATCTGCCAGGCTTATGGTAAGATGATATGAATCATTTTCAAGGCCTCAAATCAGATATCAGCATAAAACTATTTTGATGCTCATGTGTCATTTGTTCATAGATGTCCGATTAGAATTCAGACATTCTAGGATGCTGCGTGCCCGAGTTTCAAACTAGATATTAGAACAGATTGTTAGAAGCCAAACTAGTATATCCTGAGATAATGCTTTTTTCTATACTTCTACATTTTTACATTCCCCAAATCTCATTCCATCTGCGATAGTTCCCTTCGATCGAACCATCAAGCCTGCCAAATCTAGCAGGCTCACCTGAATTTGCTTCAGGAAGACAGATCCATTCTCGAATGCTGCCAGGAATTTCTTCCCGGACATGGCTGATGCAAAGAAGTGCTTGATCTTTGGTCAATCCACCTACCTTCACTTGACCTGCCTTTGATATATCGGACTCAAGAATGCGAGCTTCCCCGGAGCCAGAGAATTGCTTCGTCTCACCATGACCCAGGAATAGCAGGCAACGATCCCGAACGCCTTCATCCATGCCGCTGAATGCCTCGTCCAAGATAACTAGATCCGGTTGCTTGATCACAGCACGCAGAAAGAGTGCTACTCGTTGCGAAGAGAACGGTAGACCACCAAAAACAAGCTGGTCGGCCCATTCAGGCTTACCTCCAGCAGCAGACGTCTGGCTAACATCAGAACGTAGGTCTTGTTCGAACCATCGCAAGCAGGCATCAATCCGCTCATGTGCGTCCTGATTGAGCTTTGGAACCCCTCTGAAAGTATCTGACCAGGCATTTTCCAGCACTTGGCGCAGAGTGAGGGATCTCGGAATGTGGCTATGAATTTCAGGACTCGAGTGTCCTATTCGAGCTTGCAAATCAAATATCGATATCCCAGGTTTTCCAGGCTCAGGAAGTCGTGACCGTCCGAAGAGCCGAATTGGAAGTGAGTAAGTTTGTGGATGATCTGAGCAGATGAGGGAAAGAAGAGTTGTCTTGCCTGAACCATTTGGTCCAAAAATTCCCCATCTTTGACCACGTCTGACAGACCACCATAAACCATCTCGTAGATCCTCACCTGAGGGATCATCTTTCAACTTTTGTTTCCAGTTGCCCAAAACTGCTTTCGTCCCATACGCTACTCGGGCACCTTCCATCTCAATCAAGGTTTCTCCAATCTCAGGTTCGCGTATATCGTGCATGTGATACCCATCGCGACTTAACTTTGTTTGCTCTGAAGTCTTGGGTGAAGTCCTTGATGCTGGTATGGAAATGGAATGGGCATCTGGAGATGATGGTGGCTCTACAATGCCATCACTTGTGAGCATTCGCCCAATCTCATGCATAGAGTTGAGCGGCATATGGGAGTCCTCAATCACCCCCTTCTTGACTTTCTCCACATACTCTTTCAACTCTCTCAAAACCTTAGCTTTCCTCCCCTGAAAGGCAACCTGACAATTGCCCTTTAAATAGACCAAATGTGTAATCCATTCTGGAATCGGATCTTGCGGCCTGAGCGACAACACCAACCTTGGCGCATTCCTCTCCGCCAACCCATTCAACATCGGACTCAAACTCAACAGCGTAGGCGGATCCAACCCCATAAACGGCTCATCCAACAACAGCACTTCCGGATTTCCCAGCAGCGCTCTCGCAATCCTAGCCCGTCTCGTCTGTCCATTACTCAGATTCGAGACCGGCATATCGATCAACTCTCCCAGTCTCAAATCCTTGACCACTCTTTCCAAAGTCTTGGTATCGATAGTCTTCCCATCGATATCTTGAGCCGTGAGGTTCAATTGCGTGTTGCCTTGAAGATAGTCCAAGACGCTGAAATCCGTATCCTCTCTTCTAGATTCATATCTCGCACTCAAATAAGCGCTCTGCGGCGCCTGAGCACCAAGACCTTGCTCCCCATCGAACCCCACCTGTTTTATTGCTGCATCTGGGTTCCGCAATCTGTGGTCCTTGACTTCAATCTCGTCGGATTCGAGGTACGGGTATGCTCTCGCAGTCGGAGGAATAGAAAGATGTTTTCCTCTCAGAATCTGTAAGAACGTAGTCTTCCCAGAAGAAGAAGGGCCTACAATTGACCAATATTCCGGCGTAGACGAGAAGGATGGGAGCTCGAAATCCAAACTTTTAAACAATGGCGGATTTGCATGTTGAGGAATAGTCGAGTTAGGATGGTGACGGTAGAACGCCCCATCCTTAATACGAATTATCGGTGGTCGAGAATTGGATGTGCCATAGTGCCGTAAAGCTGACAGCGGAAGAGACTTTCTCGTCGTCGGTCTGCGCATTGTTGCAAATACATTGTGAAAGGGAGGTGCGAGAGGAGATGGGGGGTCGTCATTTGAGTCACAGTTTCTTACTACTTACCCCGGACGAGGCGAGCTCGGAGGTGGAACGGAAAGCGCGCTAGTGAGCTTTCCACGTCTGCTCCGTGCCTGGAGATGCAAGAGCTTCAGAATCAAATCAACACCACATCTAAACGTCAACTCCTCCTCACGACCTAACCAAAGACCTCGCCATAAAGAATATTCCTGAAATCAGTCATCATGGTAAGCTTGCCTATTTCCCTCCAGGATCTTGAAGATCAAAAAGAGCCTCGGCGCGTTCATTCGAAAGCTCACCTTCAACCTCCCTCCCTCACTCTTCTCTATCCAACCCATAACCCAGCTAACATTCTCATAACAGTCAATGCGCATCGCCCCTTCCTCCTCCCACTCAACCACTCACTCCCACCTTGCCCAACACACCCTCGGCGCCCCCTCCGCCCCAGGCGTCCATGATGCGCTCCGCGCAGGCGTTGGTCCCACAACCAGCAGCACCACCTCTTCCCTCCCCGACTCCTCTCACCCCTTGGAATCCCGTCTCAAAGCATGGGAAGCCACGCAAGAGAGTCTGAAGATGGAGGGTCTGCGTCGAACGTTTGGGATCAGTGAGCCGATCCGACGGGGAATGGAGTTGAAGATTACGAGGGAAGGAGAATGGAGACCTGCTGTTATTGGCGGAGGACTGGAGAGAGGTGTGCATGAGGATATTTTGAGGGGGACGGATTGTAGTATTCAGTGGGAGGATATCTTTAAGGGAGATGAGATGAGGAATGTGCCTGGTTTCCACGAGGAGGTTGAGAGGAAGGTTAGGATGCAGTAGATGGGTGTAGTAGCGTTGGGTTTGGGAGAGAGATGATGGTATTGGGGAGTTGATGATAGATGAACGGCAGACAATGGGGTAGAAATGTGCTGCTGATGTGGTGGGGGGGGTGGATGGATGATGATTGTACTATCACCTGGCCAAGACGGAGATGGCGTTGACGGCTTTGCCATAGAACTTGCAATGGAATATGGATCTTGCATTCATTATGTCCATTACGGGGTTAAATAAGTGTGGGAAGACATAACAGCGACTGCATTCTATCCATGTCTTTCAATGGAAACACCATGACCAACCAGTATACAGCCCGGAACTGTATTTATAACACACCCCCTCCACTCCACTAACTATACACTATCCGTACCATACCATCACATGCGCAACCCGGGATCCAGATTCAGATTCACAAATGCCAAAGCCAAATCCGCAACTGCTCCTGCCCTCGAACGATGAGAAAACTTGCAGATTAAAGATCCGGAACGCCTCTGTCAAATGTCGTTATGTTCCCATAGGTCAAATGCACAATCGATGCACTGCAATGGATGTAGCTGTGTGAGTTGTAATGTCGAACGTCGACTACAGTATCACACAGCGACAACCTGCGGTGCTCTCACCCTCTCCTCTATCTCTACCTCCAGCCTTGCCTTTGGATGCATCTTCTTCGTCAACGATGTCTTGGGGTCGGACCGTCATGTGTACCACGTTGGCTGATTCGGCATTGAACTTGCATTCTATTAAAGACCATTAGCTGTGAACATGTATATTTTTATCAGTAAAGGCGTTCTTACCCTTCAATGCAGTCTTATCATCCAATAGCCGCCCGAAATAAATCAGCCGTATACTGCTCGGACTGCTAGGCTGTGCTTCCCACTCATCTCTCCACTCTCGTAGAATTAACTCCTTTAAAGTATATACACTGATGCTGAAGGGATCTTTTCTGCCACTCTCGGTGACTCCTGGGACATTGACGTTCCGCTTAGTCAAGTACTTCTCATCAATCTTGTATGGATGTCTCGCGCCTGATGTGAGCAGAAGAGTGATGACCAGAACAGGTCCTGCTTCACTTATCACAGGAACATGTGGAGTTTCTGTCGAGGGACCGATAGCAACTGAATCAAGTCGTGTGATGGCTGGTGACGTTGATGACGATGGCTCTGACGCAGCAGCCGCGGTCGTATTTGTCGAAGCATCGTTAGTAGAAGAGGATAAGGGAGCGGCGGATGGTTGCGAGGCAGAAACGGGAGCATTCGAATGCTCCTCTGGTCTCGTCTCTTCGTTGGTAGGATTCGACATGTTGGATGTCGTTGGGAAGGAAGAGTCTAAAGACGAGGATGCGGGAATTGAAACATCGTTGAGGAGACCCTGCGATCCTGCGCCAGTCCTCTTCGAAGGGTCAAGTTCGCTCATCTCGACCGGAATTCCAGTATGTGGTTGTGAGGTCGAAGAGGAGTCGAAGGGGACTGAGGCAGGGCTTCCGCCGCTCATTGATTGTGCCATCATTGGTTGGGTCTCGCGGGCGTGCGAGATGCCTGTTATGGGGATTTAGAACCTAGCGCCACCACGGCCAGCCAGTCTGCAGGTGCAGCTTTCAATAATTGTCAGAATAGTCCGAAGAGGAGGGCACAGCCTGCTTCCGGGCAATTGAGCGAGTAAGACCAGTCGACCAGTCCTATAAAGCTGTATCCGAAGTCCAAGATTTGGCACGATCTTGGGGGTCCTGGAGGTCGGTCTCTAGATTGCCGGGCGTGGTCGTTGACGAGGTGGAGGTGGTCTTGGTCTTGGAGTCTCCAGCAGCGGTGGAAACTAGTACTCCGGGCTCGATCCGAGCTGGCACGGCGCAGTGGCACTGGGGGGACACGCGAGGTCTCCCAATTCTGCAAAGATCGGGCAACGTCGTTGACGTCGACCAGGACGAGTATTATGTACCACGAGGAAATGATGAGAGCATGAGCATGAGCGAGCAGCCGGGCGTGTAAGAATAATTGTGGACAGTGTGGAGGCACTGGAGGCTTTGTTGATGTTTGGGGATGGAGACACAAACGCTGCACAGCATTGACCTTCTTCGCAGCGAGCAACCTGCCCAAGCTGGAAGCAGCGACGGGGCTGCGATTCAAACCTGGGGATGCCAAGTTCCAAGTTTGCAGTTTGCGTTGCGTGAGAAACGTTCCAAGCCTATTCCAGAGTCTTAAGGTTATCGACCTCGCTATCTACAAGGATTCAGGGCGTCCCGCGTCCACCACAAATTTCGAGGGTCCCACGACAACTCGTCAATCCTCGAATCCAACTCGTGGCCGCAACCACACAGGGTAGCAGAGAATTGCAGGGCAGCTTCGTTTTGCAATCTCTGGTCATACAGCGCACACGTGTACCTGGTTCATTTTGTGTTTGATTCCATTGTGCTGCATTCACGACGTCTGCCCCTGATCTGCCAATCGTGCATGTGGAAGGTTACGAGAGACAAAAGCATGCAGCGCGGCCGCTGCTGATTCATTGAGGAGGCGGATCACGACACGACAAGTAAGCCCTTACGAGGGAACCATCTGTGGCGAAGCATGAGTACGAGTATACGACGCTTCAGTTCTATTCGGCCAGAGTAACGGCAGAGATTCTTGCTCCGTTTTTCAGTGGTTCTCGACTTCAATGCAGGTTCTGATATTGGTCATGTGATGCTAGCAACATCCATCACCTGCTTCGATTGATATTTGATTGCTGTCACGTTTGAAACTGCCCGGATTCTGCATCAATTGGTTTAATTCTACACGCAAAGTCTTTCGAAATAGGGACTATTTTGATCGTATTTCGAAGCACGGCAATGATGATTTTTTGTTGAGCATTCAAGATTTTGAAGGTTCAGGGAACGCGGATGTTTGTTGTCATTTAGAGGAAAAGCATAAGTAAAGGGACATTGACAGCTGAGTTGAGTGGCTTTAGCTAAGGACCCTGTGTTTGGAGTGTGTTAACAGTTCTGCATAACGCTCTTATTTGATCAAGTGATCAATCCCGTATTGATTCCATCTCGAAATTACATTATTCATAGTCATCGCCTATTTATATCGTCCGGCAAATATCTACCTAGACTCGAGCAGGAATGGCAATTGCAAGAAATAAAGCCTGTACCCAAAAGCTACACACTACCAGCTAGAATGCCTAGCGTATCTAGAGACTAGAACAAGATTATGGGATTGGCTTGTGCGGTGATGGGTCGACTGGTCAAGGAACCTACCTGGGTACGGTCGTTCCCCATTTCAAGACTCAAAATAGCCAACACTGATGAAAAAGGATTGCGCATCTCCAACGAGAATATTCGTCCCACGGTTAGAAAGACATCCAGTCTGAATTCCAGTCAGACACTTCGTAACGGTACAGAAGCCATTCATTACCCCACATTGATCCCAGATATCCGAGCAAGCGTCCAGTAGGCAAGGATTAAGTTCTGCGAATGCCGGACTACCGCTGAGTGCCGTGATATTCGGTACTTGCGGGCCCATACAGCCCTGGACATTAGAACTAGCATAGGCGATTGGAAGGACTCAATATCATCACATCGTGATACAGTTCGCCGCAGCGAATCCAGAACAATCGTCTCCGCTTTGGACATAATGAGTTGTGCAGTTGCCGCTTGCTCGTTTTCGAACTATCCCCTTAAAGCGTACTTATCTCAAGGAAATTATATATTTCATTCCAGGCCTGGAGATTTCGACGTGCAATGTGCAATCCAAGGAGCAGGCTGCGATGGTCGCTTATATTCAAGGGTCACGGGAGCGACTCCTCTCCAGCCAATTGGCAACCAATCACTGGTCGCTGGGAAAGATCACTACGGACATTGAAAATCACCGCTGGACACAGCGGAGAAAGAGTTGCAGTATTGTCCAAGCCATCAATTCATAAGTTAGCCATGCGCATGTTAACCCAATCCTCGAAGCAATTCCTCTCCTTTTGACCACCTTCGGAGCTCCTCGCTTAGAGTAGTTGGAAAGCTGACATCCTGTCTCACAACACCTCTCCGTCTCATTCTTCTATTTTCATTGCCGGTCCTTTCCCATGTCCTATTCGCCAAACCTAATGTTGGACATACACCAAGCTCGATCCTCAATTATCTGCGTCTCTTTGATCCGACGATTGGCTTGATTGATTACCGCAGAGCAAAAGTCGATCGATAAGATGCAGTTATAGTTGAACTTGCAGCTCACCTCGCGGCATCCTCTGCAAAAGCAGCGACAATCGAGCAGGAAGATCTCAATTTCGCACATCGTGACTCAACGTCAGGACCTCATCAACTTGGTCAAGCTAACTTTGGTAAGAATAAGTTCGCCATCCCTCACTTGATGACACTTCTTAGATAACCAGAGCTCCTTCGCCGTAAGCATACCGTTCGGGCCATAATGTCGAGTAGGACACGACCAGACGGACAAGATATGGTTGTAGTTGTATTTGCAGCGGATTTCGTATTGCCGTCTGCACCGCGCCCAGTATGTGCCAGTCGCGTCGAGGTGACAGTTGCAAGCGAGATAGTAGATGGTAATTTCGCACATGATGGGTTGGCTCTGCGTCGATGAGCGCTGTCGGGAGCTAATGGACAACAGGATACTTGAAGTACGAATGCTTTGTGCAGAGCAGTGATGATGAGATGTGGATTTTGAGATGTTTGGGAGGGGCAGAAGAGAATGCGGAAATCTTTGTTCGGAGATGAAGTTGAGTGGGAACGAGCTACTTGAGCCGTCTCTCTTTCCTGATATATTCCAGCGAGGACTCGCTCGTAGCTTCCAATCTGAGCTACGAGTGTTGCGTTGAACTCAGAGCAGAGATCAAGGGATGGTTTCTTGTAGAAGTCAGCACTCATCAATTTTCGGGCTAGAGAGAAGATGCTGTACCTGATGCACAACAAACAGAACCTTCGTGAAAAGTTGTCATCTTCCGAAAGCATCACAGTGTCCAAGCCTGTACTTCGAATTTCGTACTTGGAAATCACCTCCCGATTTATCCAAGAAGTCCTCTCGGTTTCTGCGCCCGACCTTCCTCTTCGATAGTCCTCCCAATAGCCTCATCTGTGAGTCGAGCGCGCCCTCCATGTGCGATACAGGGACGTGGATGAGCCACTGGTTTCACCTCTATTCCAGCAGGGCAAGAGTGGAAAGAAAGCGTTGGGTTATAGTTATACTTGCAGCGTTTTTCTCTCGTACTGGTGCAGCCGCAAGAGAGGTGGTAGGTCCATGAGATACACATTGCTAGCTTTACGCCTTGTGTTTTCTTGATGATGAGAAGAATGTGTAATTCTGCTTGCTGCGGTGGTGATAGTTGAGAGTGAATCACGTTCGGGAGGTCTGAATGGAAAAGATGAATATTGAAGGTGGATGTTGGAGTGAATGTCTACCTCGACGGATTCTTTTGAGATGATCGAACAACCGAAACAAACGACCTTGAGCCCATTCATTCAAACCTATCCCGACTCCGTGATTGTAAAGGTGATTACTATAAATTCAGATGCGATGTCCTCACACTTAGACCTTAATCTTTATCTCCACATCTAACACGAAGGCCCAAACCTTGAGCATACACTATCTATAGTCTAAAAGATCTTACTATATCCTAATTCCATCAAGTAAGCCGATAACGATACTTCTTCGACCCTAAAGGGGCCCAGTTTAAGAATGTGCGATCTCACTTGGTATACTATGTCATGTGGTTGCATGGTTCCAATGGAACAGAGATGCCGACTAAACCCTGGACTAATGTTTGGCATCGAAATATGCAATAGGCTTCGAGAGAGGAGTGACCGCTGTTTCTGGCCTTGTGGTAGACATGGCGGACCTGGCCCTCCTGCGACAGGCGCGCTCTACTGAGTGTTGTGGGGATAGGATTGTGGAGGAAGATCTCGGGTATGCTACATAGAAAGGAATAGATGTAGATATAGATAGACTGAATGAAAGTGCGTGGTGTTACTGAAAGTATTCGGAGAACCTCATATGCTTGAATCACCAATCTTTTCTTTCTTAATAGTCTGCTGATTGGTCTCATGAATGTAAGTATCAGAAAGGATGATGAGGAGCCATGGATCACAGTGAATCTCAAAATGACGGTTCCGACGCGAAACAAAAACGAAGTCTACAAGCAAACATTAAATCTTCCTCTCACATTACCTTGATATTACCTTGGCGCCTGAAATACATGGTTCATAGTTGCCAATGCATGCCACATGTCTTGACGTCGAGCCCCGGTTCCCAGCTCTCGTACTCCAGCTCCCGACTCCAAAATCCAAAACTGGAAAGCAACCAACGATGACTACAGCCGCTATCAACTCCGCTCCAAAGTCTTTGCCTGTATGAGAAACTTTGAATTAACAAGATGAAGTCTCGAGCTCATTGATAGGGTCAACTTTTGGTGAATGTATACCTTCAATCTCGGACATGTGGTTTTGCTGTGGATATCTTAGGTAGAGACGTAGATGATGATAGACTTGGCTGAACGATCTTGTATTAACTTATTGATGTTTTGAAGAATAACGAATAATGACGACGAAAGTTGCTTGGCCTGAGTCAACTTGATAGACTTGTTGATCGTGATGCTGGTGCAGTTTCATGCAGTATCTACTCTCGATAACATATCTTGTGAGACTGACTTGTAAGTGGTTGGAGATGTGAAAGAAATGTTGCAGGTGAAATTGTATCTGATGAATCTGCTTGTTGTCAGTACAAAGCTTGCCCACAATCTTGATTTCCATACCCAACTTACCAACACGTGATCTACAATTCCGAAGTAGTAGGTTGCTCAAATCAATTCTAGATGAGAGAGATAGTATACTTGTAACCTCCTTCCCTATCATCAGTATACTCAAGCCCTGATTGAGAAGCTCTGGCATCGAAACACTGGATGCCAGCTTTGACAATAGATACAACGTCTTCTTCCCACGCATCAAACGTCCCAATTCGACGAAACTCGCCCGCACGGCTAGTAGCTTCTAATAGAAGGCCCTTCAGGTTAGCAGACTCCCTGCAGTTCGAATAATCTTTTATAAGTAAGCCATAGAGGTAGTTGTGCTGCCGATAAACCCTCATTCTATCCACGTTGTTGACGTTGATATATAACAAAAGGTCTACCTGGACCAAACATTCGGCCCAAATAGCAGACCCAAATATTCTGGGTTTGATAGCGAGATGAAAGAGCTTTCCTCTCAGAGAGATGGTGCCGCTTTTCACTTGTCCGAAGGGATTTGTCGTTTCAAGCTCGACCCGAGTACTTATGACTTCAATCAAGTCTCGTCCCTCTTTAGAGCCTATGTCACTCACATTGCACACTTTGCCGATCACAGAAGCCCATGACCAAGAGGGTGCGATGTACTGTTTAGGCTTCACGTCATCCCACTTCTCACACTCCCAGAGCAAATCGCCAGCAAGGTTTCGTAGCCAGAGACCTGCAAGATAAGTATCGTTCAATACCGACTGCACCTTTGCTGCTATACCGCCAATCGCGATCAACTTATCGGTCTCATGTGTCAGCATACTCCTAGTGTAATCTTCAACGATCGAGCCCCACACAGCATAAGGATGAGGTGTTCTCTCATGAGGGGGACTATCAAGAGCCTTGAAGTTTTCCACAGCTCCAACAGAGAGTCCAGCAAGCCTTTGCCTGGTTTCAGTCGTTAAATTTGTGATTATTCCCGAAGGGAACCCTTGTGGAAATGCTTCGCACGCAGCGGCCTCGTTGCATTCCCAGAAAACCTGCGTTGCGGCAAAGTGAAGATTTCGTGGCGCAAGATTGCGTTCCTGGCAAACCCACGCTCTTCGATTGAGGGGAGCCTCATCTACTTCTCGAGTCCATATCTCGCTGTCGACTATAATGTGCTTAGCGCCACGTGCCGTCAAACGAACAGGCTTCAGGGTACGTATGTCTCGATCCTGGAACAAGCCTCCGGATCCATCTGCTGAAGCTGTAGCACATAGATTGCAGAAGGAGTAGGAGTAGATATTGCACATTTGCACGGATTCCTTCTGCCAGTCTTCTGGGCTATCTTGAATAATGCATAGAGAATCGATCCATATATATCGCATTCCCAATTGTCTTGTCACCATCATGGCATCTTGAAAAGTCCGAGATAGTTCTGATAATATCAGAGATTGCTTCATGGCGTGAATGTTGGTCGAAAGCAGTCGTTTAGGGAGGAAAGCTCCCCAGCAGTGACTTAGGGTTAGGTAGCTAGAATCTTGAGGTAAATCGAGTGAGTCTCGAAGACGAGGCTGTAAAGGTGTCCGGGTACCGATGTCTATAAGTCTAGTTGGTAGCCGATAGCCATCCGTAGGAAATTGCGATGGAGGTTGTTCTTGTAAACATCTCTTGTGATACCTTGAGCAGGCATGTAGCCACCGATTTGCCAATGCAATGCCATGAGCGGAGTTGTTTGAGGGATGTGGGGCGGAACTTTCAGTAATATTATAAGGAGTACCAAAGTACGCTGCTAATCCTCATTAGCTTTACCCATACAAGTTTTAAAAAATCGTACCTGTAGGATCTGCAAAAACCAAATATTTTGAGGTCAAGCCAAACCTTTCTGAGTATGAGGCTGGCCAGTATTTGAGTACCAAATGTAGCGCATGACGGGAGTTTTCAACATATCTTAAACGCATTGTAATCTCCAGCCAAAGTTGTTCATGTCCAATGAGGCTATTATTCTCATCGCCAAAAGCCGATCCCTCATGCTGCCGCATGGCATTTCGGATCTCGCTACCGAAGAAGAGCAAGCACAATGTACAATCTTTTCCATGCGCATCTTTAAGGAGTTCAGATAATCCGAAAGCAATAGAACCTTTGGTATAACCTAGTCCGCTTGACTCAAGTTTAACTTTAGCGACGTGTTGAAGTATTTTCCTGCAACATTTACAAAACGAGCGATTGGAAAGACGCTCCCAAAGAGATCCTTCGGGAGGCAGAAGTGGCACTCTTCGCTGTGATTCGTCTTCTGCTGTAACAAACATGAAAGCTGTTGTAGCCATATTAGTGTCCGCGGGTATTGTATGACAATCGATCGTCTCTTCAAGGAGTGATGCCTAGCATTGAATGTCAAAATAGTTCCAAGGTGCAGGTGGTGGCTGTGCAGCGCCTCTTTCTTCAGAGATACGCCTCCCACGTGATCATTTATTCAGCTTTGGGTGATGTTGAGCTGCCCGATACCACCATTCCCACGCGGAATGGGGATATACTCGTGTTCTGCTTGCTCTTTAGTCACATCGGGAATCATCTCCAAGGCTTTATTTCGAGATTGACTTCATGGGCTTCAGGTATTGAGTACTTATCCATCAGAAGCCTTTCACAAGGACTGGGAAGCGGAACACCTCCGACTAACCTCTTCACCACAAGAGAAAATGCATCAAAAAGAGATTAACTCAAGTTGCTACAATCATGATCTTGAATCGAAGGTCTGACTTTACATCCTGATGCTGAGATTTTCAGAAACAGGAGAAATAGGTAGCTTAGGGAGAAACGAATTCATCGGCGATACGGTGCTCGAGGTCTCTTCGTCTTGTCGAGACAGGAAAGAGCGAGCCTTATTAGAAGTTCTTCAGTTCGAACTTCAAACGGAGTTGGAGGTTCAACGAGCACGAAACACAAGAACGCGTCGGATCAATTTGGCTAGTTCTTGCACGTGACCGGTGCAATGTCTCTCCGAGTGTCCCCTCACGAATTCAATTGTCTCGCCGAAGGATCGTGTTTAAGAACTCCATCCTTTTCGGCCGTACGAGAGTAATCCATGGTTGCATATTCTATGCCTTGCAAGTGCAATGGATTATTCGCTCTCCGCGATGCTCTTCGCCCAGCCGTGGAGGCTGAGCGTCAGTAGACGGGTCAATTCTCCTGGAATTGCAACCCGTCGGGCTGATCCAGATGTCGAACACGACTGAGTTGCAGATATAAGATGAAATGAAGTGTGAAATTGTTTTCACTTCTGTCATCAAAAACCATCAAGAACAATAAGCAAGCATCAGCCTTTCAATCAATTCCCTGCTCTCATCAATTACTTCCAACATTACTTGTTTCCAGTTTCTAATAACCTCAATCACCATGTCCACCTCCCCAAAAACCGTCGCCCTCTTTGGCGCAACTGGCGGCACTGGCCTCGCAGCCCTCAAACTACTTCTCAAATCCAATCTGACCGTTCAGATCCTGGCTCGAACACCATCCAAACTCTCCTCACTCTCCTCCCAATATCCCAATCTCCGCATCATCCAAGGCGATATCCGCGACATCGCATCCATCAAATCGACTTTGACGATCGACAATCGCATCGCCGACGTGATCATCTCCTCCATAGGCATGGTAATTGAGCGACAAGGCCTCAAATTCACATCTCAGGACCCGCACATCTGTGAAGAAGGCACCAAAGCCATTCTTACCGCTCTCACCCAACTCGAGAACGAACCATCTATCAACTCACCGGAAGGAGGACCAGAGATCGTGCTTCTGAGTACCACAGGAATTAGTTCCCGCGGTCGCGACATCCCGATCGGGATGATTCCGTTGTATCACTGGCTGCTTCCCGTTCCACATGAGGACAAAAAGAAGATGGAAGAGTGCATGATTTCTGGTGAGGGAAAGGGGAGGAAATGGGTTATGATCAGACCTAGTTTTTTGAATGATGGAGCGAGTAAGGGGTTGGGGAAGGTGAGGGTCAGTTCTGAGACGCCGGGGCTGGAAAAGAAGGAGGATGAAAAAGTGGCGATTGGCTATGCGATTTCAAGAGAAGATGTGGGGTTATGGATTGTGGAGGAGTGCGTTAAAGGAGATGCGAAGAGGTGGGAGGGAAAGATTGTTACGTTGACTTACTGAGCTATTTCCTGCTGTGAGTTAGAATTCTTGGTAGCTTTCATTCTGTACGTTTAGTTTCTGGGGTTTACATGTCAAGCATATAGAATTCTCGCGTCTTTATTTTGAAATAAACGTCTATTCATAATAATCTCAATCTCAATCTTGAACAAGGACTCTACTCCATGGTTTTATTTTCGATCGAGGCCCTCCAAGAATCAAGCTAAATTTAGCTTTCCCGCCAGGCTCCACCCACATTCCAGCTCAAACCATCAAGCCTCATCACTTCCATCCCACTACAACCACAAACATGTCCACACAACCACGCCGTCCACGACCAAAAACTCGTCTTCACATCCACATCCACACCCACACCCACACCTCCACCTCAAAAGCTCAAACCAGACCCCAACAACAACAACTCACCTCCTCTCCCCCCAAAGCTTCTCCAAAGCTCACCTCCCCACCCAACCAAAACCACCACCGCCCTCATCAAAACCCGTATCCCCCTCCTCTCCGACCCCCACGGCGTCCCCTCGCTCCCAAACCCCCTCCCCTCCAACCTACCCATCGACCTAACAATCCACACCGGCGACCTCTCCCCCCACGGTTCCCTCCCCTCCTACCACTCGACCCGCAACCTCCTCACCTCCCTCCCCTCCCCCCTAACCCTCATCATCCCCGGAAACCACGACCTAACACTCGACCCCCTATTCTATACCCTGAACTCCAGCTCCCTCGGAAAAGACCTCCATTCACAAGCCCTCTCTCTCTGGACTTGCTCGGAAACAAAGTCGAAGGGCATTATTTTGTTGGAAGAGGGCACGCACGAGTTTGTGCTGGGGAATGGGGCGAGGGTTAGGGTGTATGCGAGTCCGTGGACGGTGAGGGGAAACGGGGTGAGGGAGTGGGCGTTTGGGTATGAGAGTGCGGAGGATAGGTTTAATGGGGAAGGGAGAGGGGTTGTGTATGGAAGGTGTGTTGGGACGGAGGGGAGTGTGGTGGGTGAGGGGGTGGATGTGGATGTGGTGATGACGCATGGGCCGCCGAGGTATAGACTTGATCGAGGATTTGGGGATGGGGATGGGGATTGGGATGGGGGAGGACAGAGTTTGGGTTGTCCGCATCTTTTTCGGGCGGTGAGGAGGGGGAGGCCGGCGTTGCATGTTTTTGGTCATGTGCATGGTGGGTATGGTGCTGAGTTGGTGACTTGGGAGAAGGGGGGAGGGAGGGAGGAGTTGCCGGATGATGATGATGTTGATGATGGGATTGGGGATATTAGAAAGATTGAGGGTAGGGTTGAGGATGGTGTGAGGAGGATTGAGCTTCAAAATGGGGTTGGTGATAGGGAAAGGGGAGTACAGACATTGTTTGTGAATGCAGCGTTGATGGGCAGAGAAGGAGAATTGGACAATTTACCATGGTTGGTAGAGTTAGAGCTGGAGAAAGCTTGAAGGAGAACGAAGCGTCGAGTCTAATTCAACTGGTTTTCAAATAGCATCGAACAACAACCCAAACCATCCTTGGTACCTATATTCGCGTAACGTCCAGTCCTCAGAGATGAGATTTGGAAATGCAATGTGATGCACACACCAAGAGAACCTATACCTAGCTCTCTCCGAATTCCACACACATGTCACATGTGTCGTTCAAGAGAACGACGCACTACCTAGGTAATCAAAATTCTCGCCAAGGGAGCAGCCAAGAGAGCACTTCACACCTTCCAAGAGCTCGGCACCTCAACCTCATCAACCATGCAAAACATAAAAGAAAAGTAGATTCCCTCAAATTCCCAGTTGTGCTTTTCGTTCTTGCAGCTTGGATATTTTAGTAAATTACCTTACCTAGGAGTACCTAAGGTAGGTAGTCGTGTGGAGAAGTGTGGCACGTGCTTTTCCCAAAGTGTAGGTGGAAGTTTCCCTACCTACTGCTGAAAATCGCATTGTTGTTTTTTAATCAGAAAAGGCTTTGTGATGTTTTTTACGATTTCTGTTTCTTTTTTAGCGATGGGGAGTTCTTTTATTTAATATCTTGACTCTTGACCACAAGTGGAGGGGAGGTGCGGAGGTGCGGAGGTGCGGTGGAGTACGGCACGTGCTTCTCCCGAGAATGAGGTTCTGCTGAAAATCGCATTGTTGTTTTCCAATCAGAAAAAGCTTTGTTTTGTTTCCTACGACTTCCGTTTCTTTTTCGCGATGGAGTATATCCCAACCTTAAGTGAGGGTGTATCGGTGGAGTTTTTGTTGATATCTTCTCGCAACGGTCGTTGAGCGGCATCGCCGAAGCATTCCCGTCACGTCTCCGAAGCCTCAATCGGTTCTCGCAGCCACCAACGCCACCAGATGCTCAAGCTCAAGCCTTCTGACCGCGCCTTCAGCCTCGGTCCCAGACGAAAAGAACGTACGACTGTGGAAGTGGACGTCGCGATTGTCGCCCCGCTAAGGCGTTTGATGCGGAGAGATACAGTACCAAGATACGATACGATCTTGATAGGGCAGATCTCTTGGACACTCCACCACCAGACTGGTGGTGAAAAGAGGTGTCGTTGATCTTGCCAAGCGCCAACCTGCATAATGGCGCATCTCTCCAAAACAGTCACGATGCTGAAAACTCGCAGACAGCAGTAGTACGGCTTCGAAGCGACTGGCTCCTTCACGTATGGGATACAAGAGGCAATGTAATGTCACCCGTCAAATACAGGTCCACCATCAAGTCTCGAGCCGAATAATTTCGGCAGCTGACTGTGTCACTTCCACTGTGCACTATCCACTGTGCACTGTGCACAGCTCCTCCCGTCGAACATGCGATGGCGACGGATGAGAGGAACATGGCCAAACTACTTCCGCACATTGTTCCCCGATGGTTCTTTTATCTGGAGAATCGAATCATGATGTCGCATGTTTCCCGTCTCCACGGATCGATGCTTCCCCAACGGTCTCCGTTTGCGGCCGTCGATGGAGGGGACGACCCTCGGCATTCGACGGCCCACACGGAGAGGGAGCGTTGCTGCAGCCTGATGCAGCCTGATGCAGCCTGCTCGCACCCCATTGGTGGCCTGGCCCCGAGTGTGGAGAAGAAACAGGGCTCAGAGCGAGCTAGTGCGGCCCCCGCCAGCGGAGTGCATCTGAATGGCTGAATGCTTATTTTCAACTGCGGGGACCCCCCGCTGGTGCTGGAGCTAGGTTAGCACGGATTGACGTTTGTGGATTACCAAAGGTCCAAAGCTCTTGCCAGCTCCAGAGATCGTCAGCTGAGAGTCCATTTTGTATGGATGGCCCTCGCCCGGCCCAAAGAATATGCGCGAGATGGACGAGCAAGACGTATCAGTCGGCCCGCCGTCTGTGGAGGCAGGGTCGCACCTTGCCAGCAGCCCTGAGAGACCATCCCAGCGCGAGTGCAGACGCTTTTGTGCGACCAGCGCAGATAAGTAGTTGGGACCTCCCGCATTGCGCACTTCGTCCATCTTGCTCTTCTGCATACAAGAGTTGGGAGAGTAGCCTCGCCCATTGCCACAGAACAGAAGTCGAATACTGCAGTAAGTATCAACCCGATCACACTTCTCCCTTACCGTGCCCCGCACAAACACTAAGAACACAGATCTTTTTTCTGCGCAACCCTTTTCATACATGTGCTGATCTCGTACACAGTTAGGACAGATTCTGTTCACATCAAAATGGCGGAAATCCCAAGCGGTGACGAGAAGGTCGGAACGGCTCATGTTCCTGATGCACACATCCACGAATCCCAGCACCCAGAGAAGATGACCGTAGCCCGATATGCAGCAACCCGGTTCTCCACCTTGAAACCCCCAATGAACAAGGCACCCAATCCAATCCGCCTTCTTATGATGCTAAATGGAAGGCAATGGCTATTTTTCCTCGTTGGATTCATCGCCTGGGTACGTCCAACCTTAAAAGCAGAAATTCGTGACCGTTAACAAGTTTTCAGACCTGGGATGCTTTCGATTTCTTCACTGTCAGTTTGACCGTCTCTGATCTCGCTGAGACCTTCGGCAAGACCAATACGCAAATCACATGGGGTATCACATTGGTCCTCATGTTCAGGTCTGTGGGCGCCGTCGCCTTCGGTCTTGCAGCTGATCGATATGGACGAAAATGGCCGTTCGTTGTAAACAACCTTCTTTTCATTGTCCTTGAGTTGGGAACTGGTTTCTGTCAGACGTACAAGCAATTCCTTGCCTGCAGAGCACTCTTTGGTGTCGCAATGGGTGGTCTCTATGGAAACGCTGCAGCAACAGCCCTTGAAGATTGTCCAGAAGAAGCTCGCGGGATTGTGAGTGGTATGCTGCAGCAAGGTTACGCATTCGGCTATCTTCTTGCTACCGCATTTGCCCGAGGTCTGGTCAACACCACTTCCCACGGATGGCGTCCTCTCTTCTGGTTCGGTGCTTGCCCTCCAGTTTTGATCATCATTTTCCGACTCTGCTTGCCTGAAACGGCTGCGTATAACGAGCGTGAAGCAGTCCGAAATGAGCACGGCAATATCGGCAAAACCTTCATTGCCGAAGGAAAAGTCGCTCTGAAGCGACATTGGCTTCTGCTCATCTACCTCGTGCTTCTAATGGCTGGCTTTAATTTCATGGTAAGTTCTGTCCATCGCTAATCGATCCACGCTGACAATATCCTAGTCCCACGGATCTCAAGATCTCTATCCCACTATGTTAACTAACCAATACAACTTCAGCGCCAACGCCGTCACCGTAACACAAGTTGTTGCCAACCTCGGCGCCATGGCTGGCGGCACTGTTATCGGCTACTGCTCTCAAATCTTCGGACGTCGCTTCTCCAGTACGTAAAAATCTCGTCCTAATTTCGTCCCTTCTTTAGGAGCTGAGCTCTTCGAGAATTCACTTCAGAAGTCTTGTTATTCGGCTCTCATGACATTCATGAAAGCCAATACTAATCTCTCCATAGTTATCTTCATCTCCATCATCGGCGGCGCCCTCCTCTACCCCTACACCTACACCTCCACGCACGCCATCATCGCCGCGGCCTTCTTCGAGCAATTCTGCGTCCAAGGCGCCTGGGGCGTCATCCCCATCCACCTCATGGAACTCTCCCCCGGCTCCTTCCGCACCTTCGTAGTCGGCACCTCCTACCAACTCGGCAACCTCGTCTCCTCCGCCTCCTCCACCATCGAATCCACCATCGGTTCCCGCTTCCCGCTCCCGCCCACCGCCAAGGGCGTCAAGCGCTACCAGTACGGCAAAGTCATGTGTATCTTCATGGGCTGTGTCTATATCTATACCATCATCTTGACTTTCGTCGGACCGGAGTATTTGAGGCGCAGTTTTGAGGTTAATCAGGATAGCGATATTAGGGAGGCGGCCGGGCATGATACGATTGAGGCGGCGATGAGGAAGATTCATCAGAGAGAGAGGATGGGGATGGGTGTGGATGCGAGTGATCGGGAGGATATTGAGGCGATTGAGAAGGGGACTGTGAGGAGGCAGGAGCATTTGTGATTTTTTCTTTTCATCTGATTTGGTCTAAGAGGTGGTTGGGAATGTTGGGGTAGGGGGAGACGATTTAATGATTAATTTTGGGAAATATCAAAATTCAAAATTGGGAATACCTATGGAGATGATGCATTTGTTGCAGGATGGTGGGGTGGATGGGGTGGGGTGGGTGTGTTTAGATAAAGCAGTGCAGAGTAAAGCACAAGTTAATGACCCTTTATCTACCTATCTACCTACCTACCTCCCCATCCATTAAAAGTCCCCTCGTGACTCACTTACCTACACACCTACCTACACATCTACACCTAATGAAAAATAAATATTTACCGAATCTCCCGAATTAACCAAAAGTACCGAATCTACCACCGATTCACACCTTTTTCTTTCTAGCAACTATAGCGTTTTAATTAATTATATTATATTTTCTAATTAATAGCTTATTTATTAAATATAAATATATATATATATATATTGTTGGCATAGGTCAGCATAGACGGAAGTCACGTGGGTAGTTAAGCGAGCGGGCTAGCCGTATTGGGATTAGTGTGGGCGAGCGCAAAAGGAGTATATCTTCAAGCTCCTTTCCCCCCCCAGCTAGATTTGTTCCTTAGACATCAACAATAGAAGTAAACCTACCCTTACTTCTGGTGTTTCGGGCCGTATCACATGTGATCCGGTATCCTTGGTGTGGATACCAACATATATATATATATAATTAATTTTAAAAAGAGAAAAGAAAAATATTAAAAAAGAAAAAGAAAAAGAATTATATATATTTATTTATTTATTTATTTATTTATTTATTTATCTATTATTATTATTTTTTAAAAATTATATATTATAACTTGTATAATTTTATAAGGCGAAAGTATGTATTATTTGTGCTAATATAAATTATGTAATGTATGGTATGGTATGCCGCGGAGGGCGGAGACGCTTTATTATATTTGAGGGTTGAGGCAAGCAGATAGAAACGTTTGTCCTAACAGTTACGCTATACATATATCGTCATGTCCACGTTCATGTTCATCGTGAATCTTGTGGACAATGGTGCAAATTGTGATTCCCAATTACCCACCCATGCCTTTCCATGGTCTGTACGAACGAGCGAGCGAGCGAAATGGATAGTCGAAGCAGAGGGATATGTTTGATCTGCTTTGATTGATATAATCAAAACACTGACACCGACAGTGGATAAAAGAAGAGAAGCGACGAACGAAGATGCATGCTTTCGACATGAAGCTTGCTTGCACGAACCTTAACCTCCTGCCCACAGGGGTTTTTCTCGAGGGATTTGTAATTTTAAAATTATTATGATTGTATGACTGTATGAGGGATGGGATCCCCAGGTTCTGCGAGTCCCGTCACCGCCACAGAACGAAGCCCAAAAATAAAACCACGAAGGAAGGAACTTGTCGGGGGCCAGGGGCATCTCCTTATGTTATTAGATAGTCTTCTTTTGATTTAAGAACGGGTGACGGCGCAAATATTCCAAGATACAATAATAATTTGTTGTATGCACCATCCGGGCCTGTCTGTCTGGTGTTCCGAATTCCTCACGGCGGAAGAAGTAATTTGAGAGAGAGAGCTATTAAGTGACTACAAGAATTTCCTAAATCTAAAACAAGACGCAAAGAGAATGAGAATAAAAGGAAAGAAAAGGGAAGATAACTCACGGTATGTGATAGAAAACATATCGACACCTCAGAAGAAGCGTGGTTTGAGAGTTCGAGTCCTTCCCACCATTCTGGGACCGATAACTTTTGGTACAGCGAGCTTGGATTATGTCCTAGGTCGTAGTTAGAATAACTATAGCTATATATCTTCGAATATGCATGTATCGGTCTTTGGATAACCGTTCTTCCTAGGGCTTTTGCGTGATAGATGTTTAAATGCTTAAGCTAAATTCGATTGTAAGGTTTATATCGCATGGTTCCTATATGCTTCTCTCCTTTATGCTTGTCTCACTATGCCCGCTACTTTATTAGTGGTATAGTCGTGGTCACTGGTTATGCAAATAGTATATGAGATAATAAGTATTGGACTTGTATCGAAGTGTGAATTATTGATAGATAGTAGCGCGATCATCTGTTAAGTCTTTATCAAACTAGTGAAAAAGGAGAAGGCTAATTGTGAAGAAGGCCCTCAAATTGAAAAATCCCATAACAAAAAAAGCATTATATATAATAAGAATGCACACCATAGCACTTTCTTGCTCCAGCAGCAAAAGTACCCCATACGGTTTCGAGACTCTCATTAGAATAGCTGTATTTTATTGTCCTCTATTGAAAGATTCAAAATACATCAATTTTGAAATGTTCCAAAGCATGTGCAAGAAGCTCTCCTCGCCCCTAAATCCGAAACCTCGCTAACGCCTCCTATTCGCTTCGCTTCCAACTAGTACCTCACCCCACCACATCAATTCTTGTTTTCATCCCTGCTCCCACCCGAACAACCACACCTATTGCTGCAAAACAAGATCTGGACAAAATCCCGAAAATCGAGAACATGATGATCTTTTGACGTCATGAGTGCGGGCACACCCACGTCAGCCACGATCTTTTACTTGCTGCTTGCACGGCCACATGTAAATGATACTATACTGCATTGGCCAAGATTTGAGGTGAGGTGATATATATCTGCTTCCTGTCTGATCTTCATTCTTCCTCCCTATTCCATATCCCATATATTTTATCATATAGATATTTATTTTCCAATACGAATTATCCAAAATCACACACCTATTTCACGACACGAAACTAGAACATAAATTTCTAAAGATGAATCCCTTCGCGAGCAACCAAACCGAGGGCACAGAGCCAACGGAAGATCAAAAGAAGGCACAATACGATGCCCTATCTCCGGAGCAGAAGAAGAAACAGACGTACACGGAATGGGTCAAGGAAGCATACAACAACCAATACGAGCGCTGGATGCCATGGATCGAGGATCAGTATCTGAAATGGTTCGGAAAAGGCGACAACAAAGCCTCATACATGACCAAAGGTGCGGCACAATTCCTCTTTCTCTCACCACCCCTCTCCCATCTCTTGCCACCCCTCACTTCCCCTTTCCGCTTCAAATTTCTTTCCCTTGTCGCTCCTCGTTCCTATTTCCCCCTTCTTCTTTCCTCGTCTCTGTAAGAAAGAAAGAAAGAAAGAAAGAAATAACTAATTCACTATACTGTACACAGATACTCTCAACAAAGGCAAAGTCACCAACATCAAACAAGTCGACCAAATCCAAGACGACGTGCATAATCTCGTCGGCAACCAACTCGGCGAAAACGGCCTCCTGGCTCCCGTAGGCAACATGATGAGTAAAGAAGGCATCAATCGTGCCGAGCGCCAAGGCAAGGATGATAAAGGCTCTTATGGGGGCCCGGCGGCGGGGTATACGGATGGGATGATTAAGGGGGCGAAGAGTACGGGTGAAGGTGTTGCGGGAGGTGTGAGTGGTGGGGCGCAGAAGGTGGGAGGTGGATTGGTGGATGGGGCGAAGGGGGCGGGTGGTCTTGTTGGGGGGATGTTTGGTGGGAGAGGGAAGAAGGAGCCTGCTAAGTAGCGGGGTAATGAGAGGAGAGAGAGAAAGTGAATGGTAGGTGAAAAGCAAAGGCTTTGAGAGATGATGAATGGAGGGGTAATTTTGATGGGTTATGAGGATTGGTTTGGAGGATAAGAATTGGGATGGCGTTGTGTTGGGTTAAATTGATACCTCCTTTCGTTCTTGTAAGATTACTTCCTTGGGCCAGATTGTCGGCCAATGTAATAGACAAAAATGTCAGAAACTACTCAAGCTATAGCTATAGCTCCTTTATATAAGTGAAGACTAGACTAGAGAAATAAATCCCACTCAAATCCCTCATAGACTTCCTCCGAGATGCTGCATTGTCACGTCTTGCTTCCTAGGGCAAGTCTACTGTCTACAATAAGTTCAATCCCTTTCCGAAGACATTCCCGGGATCATAACGCTTCTTCAACTCCACCAATCTCGGAAAATCGACTCCGAACAACACCTGCCCCTTCTCATCAATACCTATCATAGCCATCAATTAATCTCATTCTTCACAAACAACATTTCACCGCTAAGCAATCGGAAGAAAAAGTCAACTCACTATCATAATTCGCATACTGCCCCACCCCGCTTCTCGTGTTATCATCTCCAGCACCTTTCTCCACCCCCTTCCTCAAAAACTCATTCATCTTAACCCCCATTTTCCTTGACCATTCTCTGCCAGCTTCGTCAGTTTCCTTCTTCGTCCACGTGGTCGAGAACAAGACATTGAAGTAATAGCCTCGGTTAGCGAATGAGGTTGCGGTCTGGGGCACTTGGATCAGTTTCCGGGGACTGAGGCATTCGAATAGGACGCTGGAGCCAGCAGCGTCGGGGACGTCGGCTTTGAATTGGACGTAATCTTGAAAGACGGTTTCGGCGAAGGTGGGGTCGATGGGGATGAGGCATGCCTGGGGAATGAGGGATGTAGTTAATATCATGATCATATTTGGAGTAGAGCGGAGTGGGGAACATACGGAACCTTTCATACTGCGACGGAAGCCAAAAGGCATCAATTCGTTCTGCGTATCAAACCATCAGTCCTGCTATTTCCAAACTAGGAAATTCATATCAAAAAAAGGGGGGGTTAAGTGAAAACAAGGGGTATTTTCCGGAACGCATCGTTAAGAAAAGATAATCTTGGTACTACTAACCACCATCCCATTAAGCTTCTCATACGGCATCACCGCCATCGTATCCACCACCGGTCCCAACTCCAACAACCTCCCATAAAACGCCCTCCCCTCCCCCTCCCCCCCATCCCAAAAAACCACCACCGCAACCACCGCCCGGAAATCCGGCGGCGGGCTCACAAACCCCACCACATGCGCCGCCCTCCCCTCATCACTCTCCGTCAAGAAATTCGATATCTCGAAAACCTCTTTTAGCTTGGTCGGAGGAAAGATCATCATGCCTTCCCAGACGGGATTCTTTTGCTCAAAGGCTTGGAATAGAAAGGAGGTTGCGACGCCGAATCCTCGACCCGCGCCTCGGGCGGCCCAGAAGAGGTCGGCGTTTTGCGCGCTGGAGCAGGTGGTGATGGAGCCGTTGGCGAGGACGAGGGTCACGGACAGGAGGTTGTCGATTGTGAGGCCGTGTTGGGGGGTGAGCCAGCCGTAACCACCGCCGAGGGTGAGGCCGCCGACTGTGGGTTGTTAGTTGCGTGTTTATTTCTTTGAGGAGATGTTTGTTCGTTCTGAGATAGATGGATATGGAGAGAGATAGGTGGTTGGGGATAAGTCACCTCCGGTGTGGTTCACGGTTCCTCCTACAGCGGCAAGACCGTACGGGCCAAGTGCTTCGTCGACATCTTTCCAGAGAGCTCCGCCTTGTACGGTGATGGTTTTCTTTTCGGGGTTGACGGTGCAGGCTCGCATCTTTGAGAGATCAATGGATATTCCTCCATCTGTGGATGAAGAACCGCCGCTGGAGTGACCTCCGCCGTGCACTACTAGCTCCAGGGAATGAGTGGTGCCAAATAACACGGTCTTGGAAACGTCTTCATCTGAGGTTGGGTAGACTACGAGGCCCTGGATGGGTGTTGGATTAGAGTTATTTTCTTCTTGTTCTTCTTCTGCTCATACAGAGATTAAAATGGAGAACTCACAGCAGGTTTCTCGGCAGAAGTAGCCCAACGCTTGAGGCCCTCAGCATAGCCCTCCGAATCAGGGGTAAGAACCAACGCCGTAGCCGAGAGACTGGCTCTCAACTCATCAACCGCTTTGGAGTTAATTGCCGGCATCTCTCAGATCGGAAAATACAAAAAAACCAAGAAACCGAGCCGTGTTATGAAGTAAAGTAAAAGACAGGTGCCTAGTATGATTTTGGAACTCTCTACAATACAACAAGAGAGAGAGAGAGATGGACGTTAAGATATACTTCCCCAAATCTACATCCAAGGACTGCACGGCCGATATCCATGGAACTTACAGATTTCCCCGCGGATTTATTACGTAGAGGTACTATACGTGAGGAATTGAAGGGACGCTGACTTGCTTCTGGATGCGAGCTGACAGGCACGCACGTATCGATGGGCTTACTTCTCACTTCTCACTCCCACTAGCCGCGCCTCGTATTCTGCTTGAATCAAATCATACCTGTGCTCCAAATATAAGAAAGCATTTATAACAAGCACGCAAATGACAGATCTTAATGGTGAGATTGAGAGAGGAATATGTGGTTGTTGGGCACTTTTCTTCGGTAGATCTCGAGTCGAGATCCGATCAAATCAAAACGAATCGAACTTTTCAAAATATCGATTCGATCGAATATTCGACGAATCGAATCGGACTCCGAATTTTAAAGATCTTATGATTCGATTCGAATTTATTCGATAAAGTTACTTAAATCGAATAAATTCGACGATTCGATCGGAGCTCTAATCTCGACAAGTTTAAAAATACGAAAAGGGGAATTTTACCTAATAACATCCCGAAAAGAAAAGAAATCACGTACGAGAGTAACGCTTTTGAATTACGAAGTAATTGCCAAAGAGAAATATCGCGATAGAGGTCGCTGTAGCTGGTGAGCAGAGGTGTGAGTCGTCGTGAGTTGAATAATCTCCTGATAAAGTTATATTGACGACCGGAAATGGAAAGGCATTAGAAACCCCCCAACCGGCAAAAACAACAGCAAGGAACTCATCATAACTTTATCAACTAGCTTGCTATAAAATTCAGAAATGAGGCTCGCGACGCTACTGAGGTGGCACGGAGTTGAAGATAACTTGCGCACTCGAACGAAGCACACATTCTTCATTCTGAACAGAAAGGACGGGGCTGTGAAAATGGCCGTCTCAGAAAAGAGGTACTAGCTATTCTTTGAAAGGCAACTGATATTAGCCAATCAAGCAAGCAAGTCACTGTAGACACCTTTCACAACCAAATCTATATCCCCCATATGGCTCACAATCTCATGCTTCCCACACTCTACTAACCCCAGCATCAACAACTCGTCATCTATCTCAAACTCCCCCTTTCTCTCTTCTAAGCCCTCCATATCCTAAATAACACTCACAAAGCTCGCCTTCAAAAAGCTCGCCTTGTCACTACACAACCATAATATCAATCTGTCTGGCAGATACCTATCATCGCACTTCACTATATCCTCCGGAACACCATCATGTGTCGATGTCTCGCCGAGTCCATGATATGGACATATGGATGAAGAGTTTAAAGCCGTACGCTAAGGGAGGATTACTCGATGTTGTAGAGCTAAAGTAGAGCGACGATAGTAGCTTTAGCCGCTCTGTAGGCGCTGAAAGTTGGAATTTGAACGCGCGTCACGATAGAAACGATATTGATAAATGTCCTCTCTTTCCCTTTCTCGTCTCCATCTTAGGAAAAAGAGGAAAGATATCTAGGAATGCGTTGATCAGATTGGCGTTCCCGGGTACACTATTGTTGAGGTTCTCAACCAGAAGCGCAGCGGGAGTTGTGGCTACCGCGAAAGGTTTTTAAAATAGAGTATGTGAAGTAACAATAATGTCAAGATTTCCAATCTTTTCTTCCGCTTCTTTGTAGACTTCTTGAATGAGAGTCTGGTCAATTATATCATATGAGTATATGTGTACTTTGGTCCCCGAGTATGCGCTCGTAAGTTCCTCGAGTGCGGTGAGCAAAACCGATCTCCGTCGGTTGAGGAAAATTGAATTTGCGGCGTGGGCGGCGGCAAATGTGCTAGAGACTAAAAGTCCATCCTCGTACTAAACAATTTAGACTTGAAAAGTCGAGCGAGCAGGACATACATCAACTTTCAAGTGAGTAGTTATTAGTTTTGCATTGTATCCGAAAGGAATGTCCTACACTTTTTGAGCTGCTAATACCACCTTGAGATATCCACTACATCCCGATAATTCAAAAATGCAAAGGCAGCAACTATTTGTTGGGCAAGTTGCTAAATACTATTATTACAAATTATGGCTTCAAATGTTGGAAATTAATATTAGTATTATAATTAGATATAAATGTTCGTATTTAGATTTGAAAGATTTGATAAAGAAGTAGTAATTATTGTTAGGCAGACTGCTAAATATTATAAATACAAATTAAGACTTTAAATGTAGGAGATAATATTAATATTATAAATTACTTTTGCAGATATAAATATTTGTATTTAGATTTGAAAATATTCAATAATTAAATCAAAATAATTTGTTGGGCAGGCTACTAAACATTATAACCATAAATCAAGATTCTAAATATTGGAGTTTTCTAAAGTAATTATAAATCACTTTTGTAAATACAAATGTCTGAATTCAAACCTAAGAAAATAACATAGAAAAACTATTCCCAAATGTTCGTCTTCAAACTGGACAATCAAATGCAACCTTGACAAAAAAGGTTATTCTGCTACGCTAGCCATACCGCCCTCGCTTAAGGACGATATAACGAACTTCGCACAGCGAAACAACTTATCCAAGATATCCTCCAATTGATTGCAGGTGAACGACTGCCTGATGGTCCCGGCTCTGTTGCGGCCGCCATTGAGAGCATTGCTGTCACGAACCGTCTGGGCTGGGAGTATCTATGGACTAACAAAGGTGTGGTATATACTTTAAGCATATAAAACAAGTAAGACTGTTGTCAACAACCCCGCACTTTCGTCGGGTCAGTTGACAAAGAACGGTATTGAATGACGAAAATGTAGGATTCTCATCGCATTGCATAAGGTGTGAGCGGCCATAGTTTGCGGTAGCTGCAATGTCGTCGCAAGACATGCGACGAAATTCGTATGAATAAGTTGATAGCAAAAAAGAATATTTTTCGAAACCAGCAAACAAAGCCGCTTATGCTATCGAATATACTAAATGCTTTAACAAATAACAAGAAAACGTATGGAGTCTGCACATGGCTTTCCATTTCCGGTTGTTATGCTCCTTGGCACACTGTGAAGTATGCTGGGTTAAGCTCGCTGTGATGGGGGTTTCACAATCAAAGGTATTGTACTGTATTTATATCTATCTCGGCTCGCTTGATCCTTCGGCCACTAGACCAGAAAGTGAATATAAAGGAGACTGAATACCGGTAGAGGAGCATAAGTAATTAAATACTAGATCCTAGCAGAAGACCAAATATGCACATCAGAAACAGGCGTAATCTCACATATAAACTGCAGAGAATGGATCAACACTCATATACACCCGCAAAACACCCATAAATGCATTTTCACCCAGGCTAAGAACTTTGAACAAGTGACCACAGCCAGATCCAGAACACCTGGCAAATACCATTACCCAATATCATGCATGCTTAAAGCATAAGAAGATCTCCATTCGTTCCACCACCCATAGCAGGTTGGTAGACCTGCTCTGGCGCATTCTGATTGACCACATATTGCATCTCTCCTCTCCCTACAGTCGGACTACCACCGAAGCTGTCCTCGCCGCCATTGATATGCATGGCAGCCATTGATTGGCTGCCCACTCCGGCGAAGAACTCGTCTGCGGCATCAACTGCAGCGGCCAAGTCACCATTGTTGTTTGGTCGGACCACAGGTTGACCGCCCATGCCCAGAGTCGACAATGACTTCTGGGCATCGAGGCCATTGGCTGTGGGAAGAAGATGCTTCTGAAGAGCTGGACTATCTGCCAATTTTCGTGGTCGAGCAGATCGGAAAACTTGCTGAACTGGCTTCAAATACACTGTGGCCAAGGTTCCAACGTTCAAACACATCTCCTCCAGAGTTGCTGGGTCAAGCTTCTCGGATTCAGCCGTGATAGGAGGTTTCTCGCCCATCACTATTGCTTTTGCAGTTGCCATGTCTGATGATAAAAGTCGCCAGTACATGTAGCCTCTGTCTCTCAGATCCGGGTTGTCAGTGTCTTCCGTGGCCCATTTCAGGACTTTCGGCACAAGCTCTTGTCCTTTCGTCGGCCGTTGAATGAATAGCTTCACTGTGGCTGTTAAAAGCGCTAGCTGGACTTCGACAGGCTCGTCCGCAAACGAGTACAGGAAATCTTCAAGCAATACGTCCGAGTTCTCAATGCGAGATGCGTACTGGCCTATGACCCAGATCATGGCAGCCTTCGCTTCAGGCTCATCAAGAGAGTCGAGGTTCTCGCAAAGCGTGGAAATGATGGATTCGTATTGGTTGGGGTACTTCCGGAAGATGTTCCGGATCACTACTGTGGCTTCCTGAACAATATAAGTGACTTTAGTAGCTACGAGCTCAAGAAGTGTGTTGATGCAGCGTTTCGCAGCTGGTTCGATCTTGATTGCCAATTTTCCAATTGCTCGAACAGACTTTCGAACGAAGTGTACATCAATCTCTGTCGCGTATTCTCGCAGTTCCGTTAGGACTTCCTCGATATTGTTCTCGGTAGCCAACATGAAGATTAACTCCAGCTTGGTAACCTTGACGTAAATGGGATCGTTATATTTGCAAAAGAACACTCTGATATCATTTCGAAGGACTTCTGGCCGTCGCTGTAGGATTAGTAATGCATTCCGCAAGGCTAGGTATTGTACTTCTGGTCCTTTCGCTAAAAGCGTGACCAGGGGAGGTGAGAGCTTCCTGCATAACACTGAGATCTGCTTTTGATCTGCGATGTAGTTCATTAAGTATAGAATGACTCTTATGCAGGTGAGAACCACTGAAGAGTTTGAATGTGATAGTCGTGGCGAAATTCTTTCTGCGAGTAACAGAGCTTCCGAGCACTCTTGTGGGACATAGGACATCAGTGCCTCCAGAATGTATGTTTGACCCCATCTGAGATGTATTAGTAATGGCCGAACTTTTATGTCACTATACGTACTCGGAGCAATCTGGTAGTATCTGCACCATTTTTGAAGCATTCCCATAATCGATTGTGAGCTTAATCGCATCACTCCTTTCCCAGATATCCATTAAACTTGCCAGGGCACTAGCGACAACTGTAGGATTGTCGTCTCTCAGCATCGAATTTAGCCTATCGATGAGATCTGAGTTCTCAACCAATTGTCTGTCGTGATCGTATAATTTCGCAACACAAAATGCTGCAGTCTTTCGAACGTAAGGATCCGAGTCTCGCAGTAGTTGTTTCGTGGGTGGGACTGTGGCTTCGACAAATTCTCTGACGTGTATGTATGACATTGTTCGGAGGGCAAGTGCTCTAACCAGTGGATTTGAGTCGGTCATATCCTGAACTAAGGTATTAGCAACATGAGGTTTGTAGATGGGCAAAATCCAAATACCTCTTGTAGAGTAGGTAAAGCCTTCAGAGCAACATCCGGCTTCATTCGAGCATAGTTCACAAGGAACAAGAAGCACCTATAATTATCAACAACTTCGTCCCTCAAACACAATCAGTAGCACCCACATCTTCTTGATCTCCAAGCTCTGTATTTGCATACAGCTCACGATATCCGGGAACAGAGCCACCATATCATTATTGCTCATCGTCATATTCGCCACGATCTTCTTCAACGCAATCTTCTTCGCCGCATGATTCTTATCCTTCTTCCCACCACTATTCAACTCGAGTCGTAATTCCGCAACTTTGCCCTGTGGAGAACGAAAATAAGGTGAGCCTGAGCCATGCGGCGGTACATAATGGGGAATAAACATCGCAGCAGCAAACATTTAGTACAGTCGCATGAGCGTATACATGCAAGCTGCAGTATTCAGGACGATCGCCAGTCTCTGGCGCATACTTTAGAGAGGTATGTAGACCCAAGCTGGCGCAAACAATGCCAGACAATGCGTTGCGAACAGAAAACAAGACAGGGTGGGACGGGACGTACTCTCGCAAAGAGCTTCGCATCTCCCCCGCCCGAACTCATGGTGAGGAGAGCTTGTGCTGAATCGGGAGTCTTGTGTGTGTATACTGGCGTACCCCTCCACTGCAATCTTCGACCAACGGGAGCTCGAATCTATCAGTCTTTTCCAGGCTCGGGAAGCGCGAGCCGTCACATGCACCACCGCTCTACCTCCAACAGGGACTTTGATAGTGGCGCAGGTTTCGATCCATAAATTCGGTGTGGGAAGGAGGTGATCGTGAAGCGTAAGTGTTTTGCGAGGCACGAAGGACGTGGTTGATGAGCTGTAGGGTCCGATAGGGGATGTACTGGAAGGTCCGGGATTGCTGACTAGGACCGCAAGTGAGACGAGGCGCGCTACGTAGCCGCAGCTCAGCGACGTCGAGAACAGCGTCGCATTTCAATTGTACGACAGCTCACTGCACATTAGATATCGCAGAGATGGCTGCTCCGACACCTACACCGCCGCAATGGGTACTGGATCTCAACTCCCCGCCAGCGCCAAAGCAAAAGCATAGCGGGATACCAGATCCACCTGGATTCACAGGGACTTCCAGCGGCAGCAAGGCAAGCTTCACTGCTCTCTCAACATATCTTGCACTAATTAGTCTATAGAAGCAGCAATCTTCCAAGACAGCTGTTCGAGCTCCTCCCACGACAGCAGAAATGGACGTTCTCAAGCTGAAGAAAGCCTGGGAAGTGGCTCTCGCGCCAGTTAAACAGCTCCCCATGACCGCAATCATGATGTACATGTCAGGAAACTCTCTGCAGATCTTTAGTATTATGATGGTGGTTATGGCGTTCAAGAATCCAGTTATGGGTTTGATGGCTACACAGCAAGCGTTTGAGAGATTTGAGACAACGGGGACGAAGGAGAAGCTGTTGATGGTTAAGGCTGTTTATGTTGCCATGCAGCTTTTAGCGCTCGCGTTAGGGGTGTGGAAGGTGAACGCAATGGGATTATTACCGTGAGTGCTACGGTGATTTTGTAGTGGCGAATTTTGCTAATGATGAATAGGACTACGACGTCAGATTGGTTGGCTTGGGAGACGGCGAGAGAACCGCTGGAAGTGGCTATACCGGCATTCTGAATACTGGAATCAAGATCATGGCCGGCGTTGGGGTTTATAAGGTTTTTGGCCTATCAATAGCAGACATCAATGTCATGAGTCTTCAGAACACACTTTTTTGTCTCTGTTTAACGCCGAGATACTAGGATTCTAGTGGAGTGTGCAAGTCAGGAAAAGAAGTCAAGCGAGGTCGCAAGGCTAAGCATGTGTAGTATCCTCACATTTTAAGGATGTACTGCCTTTACTGGTCGGTTTCCGAGTAGAAGTCTGCTACTATCGCCCATTTCAGTGTTCAGAAGTAGCACCCTCTTAGAATCAAGCCCCACTCCTGCCTCTCCTCCCTCTACAGTTCATCATGATCGGAAGCCTACCATAGTATCAGTATCCCTGCCTGTCGTTTCGAACAGAAAACAAGCAAACATACCTTCATCCCCGTCTCTTTCGCCGTCTCACTTTCCCCCTTTCCCCTCTTCCAAAACTCCTCTAAAAACCTCTCCACAGCCATAGCCTCAATCTCTTTCCACTGATCAAAAACAAACGTCTCATCAATCTCAATATCATGTACCACAAACGCCGGCCACCTTTTCCCATCCAATCCCAACGGTTCGGCCAAGAATGGCAATTTCTTCACATCAACAGTAGCGAAATTCATCTTTCCTTTGTTTTGCTTTGCGATTGGTTTGAAGGTTTGGGAGAGAGCGGTACGTTCTGTCTGTGTTAAGGCGAATATTAGGGCGAGGGGAAAACCGGTCTAGGTGGGGCGTTAGTTTTTTCTGGACTGTTTGATGGGATGGAACGAGAAGGGCGATACTTGGGCGTATTCTGCGAATTTCTGCATCCCGAATTGAGGGATTAGAGGTGAGGAGACAGATTCTTGTGCAAAGCTCGTAATGCTTTCTACCTCGAAATCACCATCGTAGATAGCAGGCACTTCATCCAGTGGATTCCAGAGCACGATAAACGGCTTCTTCGTTTTTTCTACCTGGAACAGTGGCTCATCTGTCGCTGTACCGAAAAGAAAAGCATCATGAAGTGGTGATTCAGCAATTTCGAGGAAGACTTGGAGAGATTTTGTATCATCCGCATCAAAATACCCAACTAGAAGCGGAGCATCGAGCTCCTTGAACTCTTCCACATTCCCAGCATCAATCTCGGAGATAAGAGGTAGAACCTGCTTAATCAGATGCGAAGTAATCCTAGCTTGAGTGAGCCTATAATCATCATTAGAAAGGAGAATAGGTACGCTTTAGCTTTCTGTCTTCCTCGATATCTGGCTGGCGTTCTCTCAAGTCCTCGGAATATCCTTATTGTTGGATAGGACTGGACATCATATGTGCTGCATAATTTGGCATCCTTCACGCAATCTATTGTGGCGATGAAGATATTTCTGCTACTCAATCTCTCTGCTGCAGCTTCGAGTTCTGGAGTGAGAGCTTGACATGGTTTACTATGATTGTTAGACATGGGGATGACGGTGTCGTTTATCGAAAATACGCTTACTACCACGGCTAATGGAGAGAGAACTCAAGTCAGTCAAACTCTAGGAATTATATATTGACAAGCTCACAACACAGACTAAATCACCGTGCAATAGTCAGCGCTCGAATACTCAGCACGTGACTAGCCTACAACTGAGAAGCTGCAAATAGAAGCCAAAAAAAACTCACAAGTAACAACCAAAACCTCAGTCCTTCTCACAGAGTTCTCAAAATTCTCCTTATTCAATTGAACCACCTCACTCAGAGCCATAGAGCACAGAGCCAGAGCCGCAACCACGAAGCTCAACCTCCATCTCGCCATTGCTGTCTCCCAAACATGAAAGAGGGACAGCCTAACAAGATCTCGTCTCAAAACATGATCTTCCGCGACCGATTTAAATCGTATCAAACCTAATTCGACAATTGAGAAGCTCCAGTGAGCAAACTAGTTTCACCAAGTCAGATTCGAGAGGACGAGCACGTGTCTCTGCCCAACTGCGGTTACACGGCAGGCGCTGGTTCTAGCAGATAAGCGGGCCTAGGCTTACCTCGTTAGTACGTTCAGGGGGGTGGAACCTCGCTTGTCACCTCAACTCAATTCGACATCACAACCACCACTTCAATCATGATATCCTATCCTACCAAATCCCATCTTCATATTCATCTCTCCCCGGAGTGATAGACAATAACCTCTGCCAGATGGGAACGACAATCCGAATCCTCATTCCTTCTGCTTTAGTTCTTTGCCTCTGTTTGATACCTCTTTTTGCTCCCGAGCACGTGCAACACCTCTTCTCTTCGTTTTCCAACACAAGCACAAGCCCAAATCCACTATCAGGCATAAATAAAACACCAACACCGCACGATTCAACAGAAACAAAAACCTACACCCTATCCACCAATCCCTTAGTAATCTACATCACGAACTTCATCACTCCTCTCGAAGCCACACAGCTCGTTGCTCTCAGGTACTTTCCCCTATCTAACCCTCCTATCCCAAAACTTAATATAAACTCCCTCTCCCCACTCTCCACCTCCCAATCTCCAATCACCCTCTTTGAAATTAAAATTATACTCAGCCCTAACTTCCCACAGCGAATCCCACTTCCATCCCTCGCCCCTCTATTCCGACTCCGGGACCCTCTCCCACGACACCACCTACCGCTCCTCACTAACCGCCACCCTACCACTCTCACCCATCGTCAAGCTCGTCGAGGAGCGTGCTCGGTCATTTGATTTCTACAGTCGGAAAGAGAAGGGAAAGAGAGAAGAGAGAAAAATCAAACCGTTAGTAGTGCAGAAATATGGGGTTGGGAAGCAGTATAAGGACCATTATGATGTGCGTTTGCCTTTCCCTTTTCGTTCGATCCCCATCGCTTCTATCTCACACTCACACCATCAGCTCCCTGCCCTCTTACCCACTTTCTCTTAACTTGTTCAATTTTTTTTCCTTTTCATTACCCCTTTCCCCCATCCTCATCCCATCCTCACTATCACTACCACTACCACCAAAATCCACATACACACACACACACAAAATATAAACCAACCCACATCTCACCCAAAAACCCACCCGCCCACCAATACCTCCCTCCTTCCCTCCCCACTAACACCCTCACCCACAGTGGTTCCTCCCCCACCCCTCCCTAACCGGTAATATCGAAAGCACTTTTTTCGTCTACATATCCGCCAATTGCACGGGAGGCGGCACGAATTTTCCTCGTTTACGCCTCCAACCATCTTCCTCCTCCTCCTCATCTAACCCCTCAAACCCCAACCCATCCCCAATAGGAATAGTCCGAGGAGGAAAAGAGAACGAATGGTGCGAATTCATCGACTGCGACCGTCCCTACACCTCGGGCATCACCTTTCTACCAATTACCGGAAACGCCATCTTTGTACGTTCCCCCTCTCCCTTCCCCCTCCAAAAACAAACCTCCCACTCCAAAAACCCAAAAACTCAAAAAGTAGAGGGCTTGGATAAATAAATAGATAAATAAGAGCTAATTCAAAACCAGTGGGAAAACGTAGATGAGAAGGGAGAGGGACTAGCGAGTACGTTGCATGCGGGACTCCCGGTGACGAGTGGGGAGAAGATGGGGTTGAATGTTTGGGGGTGGAGGGACTACTGAACCTCAAACCTCACTCTTTACCTTTTTATTTTCTCCTTTTTATTTTTATTTTTATTTTTTATTTTTTTTGCGGAGAGAAAAGGGGGGTATTTGGAATTGGGTTTAGGTTTGGGTTTGGGTTTGGGTTTGAGGGAGGGAAGGGTAAGCTAAGTATGAAGAGCAACTTAGAGAAAGGAAAGGAAGGAGATAAATTGTATGTTGTATTGTATTATTTGAAGAAATTGGAAGAAAAAAAGAAAGAGGGGATGGGATGTGATGTGATTTCAAAAGTCTCGGATTTATTTTGGATTTGAAGAATTTTCCTTTCTTCCTTCTTCCATTTCTGCACTTCTAAACCGGAACATAGTAGAACCAAATCTACATACAGACATACATGTACAACCCACAATAAACAATCCCAAAACAAACTCCAACATTTCCATTTCCATTCCCATTCCATTCCCAGTCCAGGTCCCCGGTCCCTCCATCCCACCCCCCAGAACAGAGGACCTCCCAGAGACAAATGGCCAGACAAATCATGTCCTGAAGAAAAAACCCACCTCAACCCCATAGGGGTGAGATACAATGTACTAAGGTATATCCTCCTCGATGGAACCGATGACACACCAACACAATGCATGAATATAACGCATGAACACCACATTACACCACCCGTCCGTCATTGCACCGTACGTATACCCGTCTACCATGCCGTACCAGCAAACCGTTCATACCGTTCATACCGTCCATCTATCCATCGTCGTTGCCTGCATTCATTCCTGAACGTTTCTTTCATCGACTTCAATGACGCCATCCATTGGGCCCAAGCTACCACATCTCGGCTGCGCTCTCCCTCCGCCTCAGTGTCTCCAATCTCGACGCCAATCCTTGAATCGAATATTCGTATCCAGAACTAAACTCACTCACTCACTCACCCGCCCACCCACTAGCAACTCGTTCGCCCACTCACACCCTCCCTCAACTCCTAACACTCCCCCCAATACTACTCATACCATCCTTCCACTTCTCACTCATCCTCTCCCCAAAACCCCCCATCCACTTCGGCGCCTTCATCCTCAAGCGAATCCTCCCTTCGACCACCGCCTCAATCGCATTAATAATCCCAAACGCCGAGCTCCCCAACGCTCTAAAGACGGCCAAGCTCGCCACACTCCACAGGATAAAGCTCAGGTAGAAGTTACTCCCCACAGCAGTCTGTCCATACGCCTCGCTGACCGCCATGGCTAGGATGGCGTTCGCGATCAGCCAGCAGAGAACCATGTATGTGCGGACGGATTTGTAGTAATCTTCTTGTTGCTGGGCTTCGGAGACGACGGGGGCGGGGACTTCGATGCGGTCGCGGAGGTTGCGGAGGGCTTCGTCGTAGCCGGAGTCGATGTCGAGTTGTTCCGAGGGCATTTCGAGCTCGACTGTCGTGCCTTTACCGTGGCCCATGGCGGCGCCGAGATCAGTGTGGATGACATTATCTCCTTTGGTGCCCCAGGAGATGTCGTGCGTGTTGCAGAAGGCGTAGACTTGTAGGGTGCAGATGTAACTTGGAAGGAGCATGAAGTATTGAGCGGCCGAGGTGAACATATGCCAGGGATCAAGGTAGAGGAAGGACATCAGGAAGTAGAGTCCAACAGTCGAGACGGTGGAGACGACCAAGTTGGTGAACATGTTGTTGCCGAGTTTGATTTTCGAGTTCTTTTGCGTCACTTGCCGGATGATGATGTAGATACATGCGAATACGGTATATGCCATGATAATAGCGTAGATGATCATAGACGCTAGGTATAGCTTCTTTGCACCTTGAGGTCGATTACCCATAGATAGGATAAACTGTGTACATATGAGTAAGATACAGACGTATCGCAGTATTATAAAGAATATTTCTCCCAAGCCGTGACCGAATGGATCGATTGTCTTATCGGAGAGAGAACCTGCAATGAAGTAGAAGGTGAGGTAGAAGTTGGCAAGGGAGAAATAAGTGAACATGAGGTTGATAAACTGATAGACGAATTCGATGTGGAGGAGGATCTTGCGGCCTATGGTGTGATCTGTCTTCCAAATCTGTTTGAAATGAACAAGCGAATAGACAGCTGCGAAGAAGGCTCCATTAAGCCATCTCCTACGCTGAGATATGAATTCAGGAACGGTATCTTGGGAAGGTCAGTGGCTTTTCACCGATAGCTCATGATAACTTACCTGGCACATCAGTTTCTCCCGTACAACTCTTCACATACTTCAAAACCCACTTCTCATCTCTCTTCGCTACCAATTCCCAACAAAGAATACGATCTTCAGCCAAGTACATATTGGCGGTGAAGACATCTGCATTCTGACCATGTAATGTCTCACCCTTGAAGTATTGACTGAGTGGGCCATGACCAGTATGATCGTTTTGCAGAGCATGGTACCTGTAAGCACTCAATGCTCCAGGCAAGACAGTGATATATCCGAACACAGACTCGAGAGGCTTATCCAGAATATTGGACATCTTATACTCGAAATTTTGAGACGCGACCAGAGGATTGAGAAGACCTGTTCCAAATTTACCCTTCATTGCCTTGATTTCACCACAAGCACCTGCCACATTCGAATCTGTGTCAAATGCTTTCCACAAATGATAAAGCGAGTTTCCACCAGGTTTTGTCCCAACATCAAGAAGAATACAGATATTTGGCGTCAAGGCTCGGCCGAAGGCATTGAAGAACCAACGATGCGAGTTCAACTTCTTTGCGTTTTTCTCCTTCATACAGAAGATCATCTGACATGGGACGATTCCCTTTTCAGCGCCCTTAAATTTGAGATCCGAGTCTAGGGAGACTTGGGTGGTGTATTCGTAAACATGAGCCTGCACTTCCTTTTGGTTGACTAAATTCTTCGCAATACCGTCTTGGTAGACACCTGTAGCTGCAAGTGCATCGAGTGTTCTTGGATGAACTTTTTGTCTTCCATCAGCGATAATACAAACGACAATCTTTTGCCAACCGTTCTCTCCCCAAGTTCTGGATTTCGACCGAGAGCAGAAATGAGAGATATTCTTCATGACTGCATGCATTGTTCTTGTAAAGTCGATTTCGTTCTCATTGTACATCGTGATACAAATGAAGAGTTCTGTCTCCCTAGCTGTTGATCCAATGTTCTGGCGCAACTTGTATCCTTTCGAGACGAAGTCATCAGGATCGCAAGTGACGGCAGTGTATCGCATATGTGTGAACTCGATTTGGTCTCTCCGCGGCAAGAAACTGTAGAGAATGGTGGGAATTTTACACTCAAGGATAAGTTCTCCATTGATCAACTTGACTTCCTTCTTTGCCATTTGCGCTGTCCGAGCACCTCGTCTTTCTTGCTTGCCATCTGGTGCCGGACCGTAATGCTCGTATTCATCCGAGGTATCATCTGTCAGGGTATCATTTGACATGTACGACTCTCTAGTCTTTAGGCTGTGCTTAACGCCAGATTTTGTTGTGCTCGCAGGTCCAAACACATCGTCGCCGTCCCCTATATCGTTCTCGAGGGGAATTGATATTGTAGCATCATCTGCAAAAACTGAGTTTCGCGCAGCTGCGCCAGGGCCCGAGAAGAGTGGTGCTGGAGGCAATGGACGCCTAGGACTGCCGCCATATCTAGAAGAAGGTGTGCCAGGTCTTGGCTCGCCATCCAGATCAACAGGTTCGAATTGAAGGTTCGGCGGTGGTACTCTGTTGTATTCTGAGGATGTCCGTGATGGACTCCATGAGCGTGCTGGAGATATTCGTCCGCTTGGAGAGTAAGGTTCATATGCACTTTCGGGGGCAGACATATCTGGCACAGTCTCGATGATTGATGGTGGTCGGGAATTTTGTATTGAAGAGACCGATGGTTGGTATGACCTGCGCGGGGTATATGGGCTATTAGGACTATGGTGTAAGCTTGACTTATCTTGTAAACGTGCTTCAAGTTTGGATAAGGGAGATTTGACGGGATGTCGAATTGATCTTCTGCGCGAAGGACCATCTGGGAGCTTGGGAAGCAGGCGCGTAATGTCTGCTTCCAATGACTTCTGCAGCTTGCAGGACGAGATGGCCTCTTCTTCTTCCTTGAGAGATGCGAGATGTTTCGGTGTCGACATTTGAGCACGCTTCAAATGGACTTCTTGTGGATGTTGTACTGAGACTTTTGGTACGTACGGTCGAATGTCCGGCTCATCGACTGAAGTCAACAAGCGGATATGCGATCCATTGCTAGGTTGGCCAGTAGGTGTAGAACTGTTCTCTTCGCCGTACGCTGGAGATTCTGTGTACATAGGAGGCAGCCCCGGGGTATTTGGGCTGTGCATCTTGAATGCGATTGTTTGATGTGTAATGCGACGAGGAATGCGCCAAGCAGTGGTTGAAGAATGGGGTTACTTCGAGGACATTGGTGCACCAATTGTTGTTTTTGTTGTATAGTATGATTTGTGAGTTGATGATTCGGTATGAGTTTAACGTGGGTAGATGTCTGTTCTGCAGGAGATAATTGTGCATGAACAAGCGCATTGTGGGAGCGGCCTCGATTTGTTGTTTACCTCAATGTTTTTTCTCGCTTGGCGCAATCATTGCCTGGACAACCACTAGCGGCGGGTTAAACGGCAGCTCAAAATAGACTCGGCGCTAAGTTCAGCCGCTCTCCGCGAGGGATGTTAGATGGAAACTCAAGATTGAGAAGGCCCTTGGCCCATAGTACAGATGACAATGGATACGAATACTTGCAAATGATGCAGGTATGTCAAAAGTGCAATGACTTCACATTATTATCATATTACGCTCCCACTTATACATAACACAAACATCACATCACCATGTCTTCCAATGCATTATCTTTTGAAATCCTTGCTCGTTGGATCATAAATGTACACAATGTTCCTCCATTTAGCTCCGACCCCTGGTCTCTTCCGCAAAACTCCTCTCCACGACTAAAAGCCTCTGATCAGGTCGCTGCCGAAAATGTTGGCTAGAGATCCTCAATGATGCAGGGGGTATGATGACGTTTGCTAACGCCAGATGAAGGTATGACAAGAAAATGTGATGAGCGTTGCTCAGGATCAGTCGAAACCGAAGTATGCTTAATATACAGCGAGGAAGATGATGGCTTTTGATGGGTATCTAAAGAGGTTGAAATATGATGACTGGGGTAATTAAATGGTAGCTCAATTCCAGCCGAGAGAGTTCTCTGCCATCATTGGTGCCGAAATTTGCGCTGTTCGAGCGGAGTTGCCTGTTCGTCCGCTTCCTCTGCTGTTTCTGTCATTTCCACCACTGGTTCGGCCACCAGACATGAAAGCTCCTGCGCCTCCCATCAGTGCTGGGCTGCCTGATTGTCTCATCTCAGAAGGGTTCGTGACAGAGCTTGACCGACGGTGGCTCTGCTTGCGTCGCTTGTATCTTCTAGCAACCAGGAACATGGCCACACCATATGCTGCCGATCCTCCAATCGCTGCCAAAGCAATGCCTGCAGTCGTTCCGCTGACCTTTGTGGAAGTAGTCCCAGTCTGGGGGTCGAATACATTATTATTGTTGCTAGAAGCAGAGCTCGAAGTTGCTGCACTGCCACTACCAGTTCCTGAGGCGCCAGTTGTTCCTAGCGTGGACCCCGAGAGAATTGGAATTGCTGGGTTGATGTAATTGACAAGCGTGTTCACACTTTGATCCTCGTTGTTGTAAATGGCAGCTGTAGGGATGTGCAGATCGAGGCTCAGAGTGCTGACCATGTTGCTGGGAATGTACATTTGCGCCAGGGTGGTAATGAAACCAAGTTGCTGGGTGGTGTCCATGGGAATGAGACTCTTCATAACAACCATGTTTGGATTCAGACCTAAACCATTCGCAATACCTTCAGGAAGATATTGAAAGATCTGGGCAGACGACAATGGGTTGCCAACAACAAAATCGTAGTTCAATGGATATAAGAATCCAACTTGGATGAGAGTAGTTTCTGGAGGAGCAACAGTGGCGTTCGGATTCGAGATAACCTTTGGAAGGTTGGTTGGCACACCTGTCGGGGCAGAGGATGACACTCCAGTCGCGAGTTGTGCCGAAGACGCAGCAATAATGGTTGTTGGAAGCCACATGGAAGTTGCAGTGTTCGTACCAGTTGGGGTGATCGTCTGTGGCGCTAACGTTTCGGATGCAGTCGTCGCTGTGATGAGACTTGAGCTTGTTGCGGCCGATGAAACGGGCGTACCGGTGGTAGCAATGACAGTGCCATTGGTACCAGTCTGTGAAGCGGAAGATGCTGAAGCAGTGGTCAAAGACGCTGAGCCAGAGCTAGGTGGACTCGAGATCACGCTTGTAGCGTTTATTGCTGAGGTTACTGAGATATCAGTCGCACTCGACGAGGGCGGCACCGTCGCACTTGATGTCGGTGGAGGCGTCGCGGAGACAATGGTGCTGTTGCTAGTAGGTGGAATGATTGTTGAAATGACCGAGCTTGTGGGAGCAACGGTTCCAGAGCTTGTGGGTCCTACAGTGACAACGGAAGTCTGGCTGCCAACTGTTGATAGAGGTACAGAGCTACTCGAACCGAAGATGCTAGAAATAATGCTTCCAAGATCTGTTGTTGAAGCCGTTGGTGTCGAGGTTGGAGTGGTCGAGGGCGGTGACGTCGAGAGAGACACACCGGTAGAGGCCGGTCCAGTGACTCCTGAAGTAGACGTGGGCACAGTGGAATCAGCTGATCCAGAAGTCGACCAGTCTGTCAAACTAGAAATCACCGAGGAGAGCGACGAATCTATCGAGGACACAATTGCTGGTGTAGAAGTTGGTACAATGCCAGAGATCACAGACGAGATATCCGACTGGATCGAGGATACCACGGATGAAATGGCAGAATCGGTCGTAGACGACGGCACACTGGAGGAGGTAGGGCTTCCAGAAACTGTGATAGCGGAGGGAACAAATGACGATGTACCTGTTACCGAGTCGGTTCCTGAAGTTGGGCTAGACGGAGAGGAAACGGCGCTCGAATCAGAAACAGCCGAAGATGTAACCACACTAGCATCGGACGTTGAAGCTGGATCAGCAGATGTCGTTGGGGCAACAATTGAAGACACTTCGGAACTGATACCTGACAAAATTGAGCTCAGGAGGGATGGGATGAATCCAATAGCCGTGGTCGTGCTGGAGGCTGGGTCAGTTGAACCTCCCGTTCCTGTGAAAGAAATTCCAGATGTAGAGCTGGCAGCCGCTGTCGAACCCCCTGTTCCTGTAAATGAGACGCCAGACGAGACAGCACTATCTGAGCTTGAAGTAGAAGTTGCCGCTGTGGATCCTCCAGAACCAGTGAAAGACACTCCAGACGTGACACCGGTTGATGTCGCTGGGTCAGATTCGGTCGAAGTGCTAGATGATCCCAATATGCCACCCGGCCCGAAGAGAATCGCACTTGCTGAGCTTGACGCTGACGATGTTGTAGCTGGATCGTTGCTAGCGGAGCTCGCTGTTGGAGTAACAATAACCGAAGGTACTGTTCCGGTGGATGCAACTGAAGAAGTAGAAGCTGTAGACGAAGAGGCAACTGCGGATACACTTCTTGTAGACGAAACAGAGACGGCTGAGGTTTGAGAAACGTCGCTTGATGAGGAAACTGTAGGTAAGACTACCGCTGAAGACGTAGACTCGCTCGATGAGACTGTCGGTTGGGCTTCGGTCTCAGGGGCAGATCCTGTTGATGCAGCCGAGGACACGGCTGAAGAAACAGGATCTGAAAAGGAGACAGTCGGTAGAATCACAGTGTCTGGAATAGCTGCTGACGATGCACTCGAATCACTTGCGACGGCCTTCGCTGTTGTCGATGGAGCTAGTGTTGAGTCTGGGTTTACAATCGTTGTTTGGGAAACTATTACCGTAGTCACTCCAAGCGTACTTGAACTTGAGGAAAGACCCAGCAGAGACGAGAGTGTACTGTCGAAGGGGCTTCCACTCGTAGTAGCAGCAGAGCTTCCTGTACCTGAGCTCGATGCAGATCCAGACGAAGATGCATCTTGTGTTCCCGTACCCGTAATTGTCTCTAAGAAATCCGACAATGAACTCGAGCTTGTTGATCGCTTTGTCGAAGACGAAGAACTTGAAGAACTAGAAGAGCTGGAGCTCAGAGATTCTTGGGAAGTAGATTTCGCAGGGACCGTCGTGAACGTCGAGTTGTGAAATACTTGACGCTTAATTTGGCGTGGGTAATAGAATCTAGGTCGTTCAGGCGCAGCACTGGTGAGCGTAGAAAGAACAGCCACAGAGGCCACAAATAGTGAAGGTGTATGCATCCTGGCAATTGGTATATGTAGTTACGCGATGGTGAATTTGGAAGTTGGGGAGAGGGAAAGTTGAGACGAATATAAGGTCTAAGATCTATCTTGGAGTCAGCGACGGCGTCGATTGAGCGCCCGTCATGGAGACTGACTGTCAGGGCAAATTGTATTAACGAGTGTACTTGACAAAAATGTCAACGAGCGTGTCTGTGGATGAATAACGTCAGTGATGCTTCTTGAATCTTGGCTGGTGTTTCGCATGAATGATCCCCAGATCCCCCAGCGACCGAACAACCACGGCTGGGATCGCAACGAAAAACAATTGCTCTGAGATGATTGTTGCCAGCACCGCTCGTCGACTCACCGGGCAAGATTAAGGCACCAGTCGTAATTCGAATCGCAGTCTCAAAGGAGTGTCGTGACGAAAATCGTCGAAGAGTTAGGGGCTCGTCTTCACAACTTGAAATCGTCCGCACTTCATGGACCAGCGACCATTATCCTAGGCCTCCGGAGGCTCTTCGTCTCGATGAATTGGCGGGCTCGTAAAGGCGTGCAAGCAAGCTGCACGACGTCGAAGGTGAAGGTCAGCCTAGGAGGAGGGGAGGAGGAGGAGGTTGCGAGGAGCGGTGGAGAGAGGAAGGAGGAGGAGGAGTGGTGAGTGGTGAGGCGGAGAGAGGTTGCGAGGTGAGATTGGGTAGGGCGAGGGTAGCGTGGAAGGCAGTGGCCGGTGGCTGCGGGTGCAGGTGGTGGGTGCAGGAAGGAACAGCGCGCGAGATTGAATTTTAGGTTGGGGCCTGGCGGTCTTGGTCCTGGTGTGGTCCTGAGCAGCTTAGCCCTGGTTTTCTCTCCTGTCCTGGCCGTCAGCGTGTAAACCAACCGCGTGCTGGCGTGCTGGGCTGGACGACCAGGGACTGGACTGGACGTCTGAAAGAGAGAGCGGTGGAGGGGCAAATACGGGAAACCCAGGGCCTAGCGCTGCATAATACACCCAATATTCATCACCCAGTGCAAATAAAATGGAGCAGATGCGACGGAATTATGATCAGAATGCTCAGATATACGCCCGAAGAGGCTGTCGAGCAAGGAGCCAGCGAACCAGCACGCACCTCCGATCACTGCTGGATGGGTGTTGTTCCCGCTGCAGGAGAGAGCCACCCTAGTGCTGCCCTGGTTCTTGGCCCATTTTCCTCCGAACAGAGCAGCTGGCGGGCGTCGTCCATTCACCAAGCTGGCAAGCTGGCAAGCTGCCAGCATCTGAGCATCTGAGCATCTGAGCATCGCATCTGAGCTTCTTCCAGCGATGCCCCTGCAGTAAGAAGGCGCAAGGTCTCGATGCGATGGGCGATGGGCATTGGGCACTCGCCCTTCCATTCGCACTGCGTGACGCTGCTCTGGGAGTCTTGCTGGTGTTTGCGTTCATCTCTGCTTTCGACTCCGTTGCCCTGCATGCGCATACGCATACGCATACAATTACTGTAATACAGAGCACTACATATACAAAGTACATGTTCCCACTGGCGGGGGGTGGGCTTCCATCTGGTGGCCGTCGCACACGTTTGCTCGCTCCCTCCTCCCTCCTCGCTCACGCGGTGGAGAGGGCTGCCCTGACTTGTTCACTTTGGAGCCAGCGGCGGCATGAAAAAGACTGGTAAGGGTTCGGCTCGAGTGGAGCGATCCACCTTCTCCTGGCCTGCCATCGACTGCCATCCCCGCTAGCTGCGTGGAACCAGCCAGAGCCAGCCAATCAGCGGCCCTCCTCCGCGCGCTGGTGTGTTTGACGATGAGCCCAGTGGAAGATAAATTGGCCCTTAATTTCCGGCTATGCTGGTCGCTTAAAATACCCACGCCGTGCCCCCCTCGACGAAATAAAGACACATCGGAACGCCACTCGAGGTTACAGACTGAACGGCCAGCTTTGTTTTCCGTCGGGAGTCGGGACTGCACTGGCAGCTGCGAGGGGACGGGGACGGGGAAGTTGGACGTTGGACGTTGGAACAAAGAGACATGCCGAGTCATCATCAGTCATCCTCGACATTCATATCGACGAAGGCGTGGTGATGAGTGCCCTCGTCTGCCCTCGTCCTCTCATGACGACGCTTCGTGATCTTCCTCAAATCACAGACCAACGAGCCGCGATGAGGCTTAGAGCTGAGCCAGCCCTGGCCGCGCACGTCGTTCTTAATCTGGATGAATATAATGCACGTATTATGCCTATTGTCGATTGCACTCGCCATTGGTGCACCACGGCCGCCTGACAGCCACAACCAATATTCGCATCTATTGAGAATGAGGATAATATATTTTCCTGTGCTCTCGTCTTTTCTCCTCCCTCCTCGCTCCAAGACGAGAGGACGCGTGATGCCGACAGCGCACACCGTGTCCAGATCCGGCAGCGGTGGGCTGGTGTTGAGAAATGGAATCATCGTGGATGGAAGAGACACTTTGCGACGAGCCGGTGGTCTGCACACTGAAAAGTTCGAGGAGTGAGGTAAGGAGCGAGGAGCGAGATGTTGTCGCTCGTGTTCACCTGTTCCTGAAAAGCCCGCTCGCACGGTTCACCTCCACCTCCACCAAGGACCGACCACCGACACTAGAAATGACCAGACCGACCGCAATCTAAGCAAACTTTTGCTAGCAGCACTGCAGGCTGCAGCACCCGCTGGATCCATCGTTGTGCCAGCTAACCGCTCCATCAAACTCAGGGCCGCCTCAACAAAGACACCACGAGCACCGACGATGCTAAATTTGTTTCCACAACTTTCCAGCCTTACTTGAAGCATTCTGACCGCAACCGTGAGCCGCGAGGTGACTTTCGCCCTTCTCGGATACGAGAAACCTCGCACGGTCAACGCTCAAGTTCTGCTTCTGTACTCGGTCGGTGCACGAGGTGACATCCACCGACCGGCGACCACCGACCACCGATCTTATCCTGACTTCTCAGGTTGCGGCGTCTTGACTCCTTTGTCAGCGACCATGCCCGTGGCCAGATCAGGATCTTGTTCCTGAGATGGTCCAGACCCGGCGCTACCGCAAGATGAATGCTGATCGACAATCTCAACCCAGCATCAAATCACAACGCATCACGGCTTCACTTCCCACGGCCAAACAATTTCCCTAAAATCAGCACATTTCACCACCATCCTGCGGCGATCTCCAAACATTTGCAAAAATGCCGACGACGATTTCTCCGAGCTTTGATTACTTGATATCGGTTTATGAAGTGCCGAAAGGTTCCAAAGCTGCAAGAGCACGAGCAGTGTTTGTGAGGGTCTGTCCCGTCCAGGCCGTCGTCTTGATGTTTCCAAACCCGCAAACACGAAGAGGGCGAGTTTCAACTCCACCACACGAGACGAAATCCACTCCTATCTCTCTCAGCCGCCATTGCCTTTCCTCCTCTGTAACAAATCCTAACGTCGTCATGTAATCCTCCTTTCCTCATCTCTCATAAAATGCCCGCATCCCGGGTTCCTGTACTCGCCTTCAGCCTTCTCCTCACGTTTCACGATCACATTTCACATTTCATCCTTCGTCACCACCTCTCATCTCAAACCTCAACTCAGCCCCCCTTTTCCCTGTCCTCCCGCATCGCAACTCCCTGCTTGCCTGTGTGCAACACTCACAAACCGCTTTTCCTCCACGCTTCGTTCCAACTTCCATGCTCATCGAACCCTTCTCGAAGCATCATCCCATCCTTCTCCTCCCCTTTCCACGACAGCGCGTGCATACCCATAACCCGTCGGCACTCATCTCAACCGAATGCATCTCGTGCAACACAAACACACAGCATACCTACGTACATCACAGTAAAACCCATCACTCCCCTTTCCTACCCCTCATAAACTCATAACACGTTTCACATATTCCATCCCATCCCATCATCACAAACAGTAGAGTAAACCACTATAGAATAAATGAACTGCCATCCGCGCGCCGTCACTGCCGAAAAGTTCTTCCTTCCCCTCGCTCATCACTCATCACTCATCAACCACCATCAATCAATCACCAATCTCCAAACGTCAATCATCCGAATCCCCGTCCACCAGCTCCCTATTCCAAAATTTAAAAACCGTGGGAATGATAGATTAAGACGGTATTGAGATCGCCATTACCATTATTACATTCGCAACCCCTCGCAGAGAGATACATCAACCAGCCATGAAAGCCGAAACGTTGTTCCCCGCCCGTCGCCGTCGCCATCCCAATCCCAGTTTTAGAACCTCATTAAAACCACCAATCCAATATCCTCAATTCCTAATTGCGAGATCTTCAATCTTCAATTTAAAATTTTCAGTTTTCCAATATGAGATAAAATGAGATCGGTGGGAAGATATACATATACATCTAGCAATAATAAGATCAACTACTTTTTAACTATTTTCGGAATTCCGGGATTTTGGATTTGATGAATTGATGAATATTGAAGCTTATCATTAATATATAGAAGCTACGTTAGCTAGGTAGCTATGACAGCTATCGTTACGGAGGTAGGATTGCGATCATCATTAATCCTTTACGAGTTACTAGCTACAAGGTGAAATAAATGTTAAATGACGCTATGAAACTTAGCCACTTAGAGGCCAACATACGGTATCTTAGCCAGGTGATTGGTCAGACCACTTCGGATTATCGGTCTATTTGGACTCGCCTAACATTTATTTACCCTTGTACGGAGTAGTTAGCATTTAGATCACCGAGTTCACGATTAACATTACAGTACTCCATTTCATATTTATTCAAATACTCTAATCCCTACTCTAACAAATTCCATATCCACATCTCAAATCCCTAGGGAAAAAATAACGAATAAAATCCGCACTTTTATATCCGTTCCCATTGAGTACATAATCGTCCCATCTTCGTTTTTAGCTTTTAATAAATCAATTCGATACTACAATTAAATTAAACCTATCATTAACATACCTACCTTAGCTACTGTCCAGCACGAAGACGGTATCGGTATCGCGATCATCCCATCTTATCACTTTATTGGATTTCATATTTATATAATAACTCTTTGATATAGAGTAGCTGCAGTAGATACATACGGTACAAGACGGAGGGGAGGTGGCATCGCATCCTCTCTCAAGCACCGAGTCCCGACTCCCGACCTCCAATCCAAATCAATCGTGATTTGATCTGATTTGATCTGATTCCGTCATTTCTCTTCCTTTCTTTCACCGAGCCATCCGTCCTCCTCCTCTCTCTTCCTTCCATTCACCGAACCTCGGCGAGACATCCGTCCTCCCTCCCTCTCTCCCTCACAACTCCAACCCCCCCCCTCCCCCCATAAACAGTCCAGAAAAGTCCAGTAAAATCCAACCCCCAAATCAATCCATCCATCTATTCCCCAACCAACTGACTGACTGGCCACGGAGCGAGGAAGAGGGGTCGGGGTCGCGTCGCGAAGGATTCCATTCCGAGCTTCTTTCATCACCGTGATTCCGAATTTGAATGGAAGACCGAATCGTGCATGAAAACCCATCTCCACCAATCCGATCCGATTTAATCGCACGATCCAATCCGATCCTTTGGTGCAGATTACGAATTTACGTTTACGAATTTATGAGATTCCGAAATTCCCATTTTTTGAGCGAAGGAAGGAAATTCCCTTCCCAGAAAGATGAGGAGGAATTTCCACGAGGGATGAGTGTGCATGAATTTCTGAGATTGAAATAGTCACGTGAATGAGTGAGTGAGTGAGTGATGGGTGGGTGGGTGGGTGAGTGCCAAGAATGAAACAATTGATCCTTTGCCCCCAACGCCCTCTTTTTCTCTTCCTTCATTCTGACTTTCTTATTATCTCTTATCTCTCTTATCTCTCATCTTAGCAAGGCAAAGCAAGAAAAAGCAAAAGAGAAGAGAAGATGTAGAAGATGTAGAAGATGTAGAAGTTGAAGTTGAAACAGCACGCGCGTACTTCGTTCCTTCGTTCCTTCGTTCCTTTTCATCTCATTTTATTTCGTTTCGTTTTTGGCTTGGGGTTTGGTTTTGGTTTTTTCATTTCGTCCTATTTTACCGCCGCTGCACTGCATGTGGACTTGCAAGTAGTTTGGATCCTCTTGAGTCTTGGCTGCATAGGTACCTAAGTAGGCTTAATTCTCGATTCTCCTTGCACATCTCTTGTTTATTCTAGATCTCTATCTTAATCTCAGTCTCGATTTGTTTTCCTTTTTTCTTGGAAAAGGAGAGGTATATACGTGAGAGAATGGAAGGAAGAGGAAGAGGAAGAGAGGGAAAAGTGTTACGGGACAGGCAGGCGTGCCTGCAGGCACGTAGACACGCAGTTAGGCATTCCGGAAGAGTCACCGGTTTCCGAGACGGGCATGCCTCGAGTTCCCAGAGGCGTGCGGCGGTATCGTCCGAGTCGTCCTCTTGGGCAGCTTCCTTGCCCTTATTACTGATGGTCTTGGACTTCTTATTAGCTTTGGGCTTGCCGTCGAGCTTACTGTTGGGGTTGGCAGTGGGCTTGCTCTTTAGCTTGGTCATTTCGGCCTTCGTCTCGGTCATGACTTCTGCCTTAAATCCTCGTAGGGAGTCTAAACGGGCCAATCTTTGCTTCTTACGAAGCGCCTCTTCGTTGTTGAGTAGTGAGGCGAAGTCTCTCTTGAATACTGTCTCCTATCAAAAAGTCTGTTGCATGTCGTGCTATATAGCATCATGTCTGTCTGTTATATTATTAGTGGTTGGTGTTTAGTGATGGAAAGGGTTAGGAATCAGCAGTGACTCTTGGTAAAGTTGGCTAATTAGTAAATTAGTAGGTAGGGACATGGGTTGTGGGGCTAGAGATGGAGACTAGTATTTGTTACATGAGTGATGGGTGGGAGAAGAATGTGTGTGTGTAGATATGTATAGAGTCATTACCTAGATGAAAGATTCCCTGAGTCGCGATGTGAATATGAGACTCATGAGTGTGAGGTGCGATAGTTGATGAGTAGTATTATGTTTTTGTTTTTATTCTTTGATGATTATTTGTTCTTATTTGAGAAAAAGTGGTTCTCGAGTAGTTAAGTTATTTATATTATATTGCTTGCTTGCTTGCTTAATGACCACGTTCAAATTATCGACATGAGGCAAGACGTTCCTTTACTGAACTCCATCCCAATTAGTTCCGTGCATAGAATTGGTACTGATTCACTATTATATCGCAGCCGTTTTACAACCATAGGACGAACATCTGTTATGCCACTCTTAAGGGTTGCAACAAAACGAATAGCACCTCGTTTACCAAGCTATAATACATAACCTCCTAGTTAAATAGTCTTGCTTACTGCTCCAAATACCACACATGTAGCCTTGTCCTCGCTATGCACACTAGTCGCTCTAAATTAGTTATACGACAACTCCTCTCCTCCTTTTCATTATATTTTAATAGCGCCGTTAACAAATAGTTACTATAAGATATATCTCTCACCAGCGTGATATCTTCCTTGGAGGCTCACATCTGCTTCAAGCGTACAAACTCGGTTTTGGTCTTTATGGTCGCAGGGAAGATTTTTAGGAAGACTAGTGCTTTTGCTCTTTTGTCTTATATACCTTATATATCAGCTCTCCGGGGGCATTATTAACGTTTGATAGCATCTCCTATATCTGAATACCTGGGCCGCAACGTTGCTCATGTGTCAGTATCAACCCCATGCCTTTAATAGTAAAGTACGTAAAGAATTAAGTTCGAGATAAAGCAGATTTCCACAGCCTGAGAAATCAGTGCTGAATAGTCATTTGGCCGATGTCTGAAGTTGGGATTACAGAACTTCGGACTAAATAACATCGCTTGATATCAAGTAATATCGAGTTCACATTTACATCTGCCTTGCCTATTTCGAGTAATAATTTAATAGCCGCGTTTCTACTGAATGTAGCAGCTGCATATGAGAGCGGAGTCCGGCCTTTATTATCTCTCAAGTTAGACGTCTTGCTCTTAAGGAACATCTCACCCTACTTTATTATCATTCCTCCTTTTTTTCTATAACCGATACTCTCATCGTAATTAATTAACAATTTTCTAATATCCAGGACCAATATTCTCCCCACATTATTGTGGCAATGCATGCCCACCAAGCCCCCACTGCTAGCGCCGAGACCTTCCGAGTTTTCATGGATTGTTTTAATAGCGGACCATCTGAGAAGCCTCAGGCGGATAGGGCCTCACAGCCGCCTAGCGGACAAGGAAGAGCCGAACATCCAATCCAGCCACGACGTCTTACTCCTATAACCAACGGTTTCAGAGGGAAAGGAGGCGTGAACGGAGGAGGCCCCCCACCAGGAGATAGCGACGACGACTACGACCCAGCCATCTCGAAATTCATTATTTCAAACATCCCCTCCCAGCATTGCCCATATCACTATCTTATGCGCTACATATAAACAAACTTTCTGTTACTACAATTAGAGTATTTAATATAATAATAAACATATAAACTTTGCTATTTTTGATATAAAATATCCGGATCTGGGCTTTCAAGCTATATGGATTACTCATTTCTCGATTTGCTTAAACAAATATTCTGCTTCAAAGGTTTATTTTTCAAGTATTAAAACAGATATGCTTGGCAGTATCATTGTTTGGCCTCAAAGTTATCAGAACAGACATTCTCCTGTCACGCTCGTTTACACCACTACCAATTCATAATTATATTCTTCAAGTTCCCCCAATATTAGAATATCTATTACTTTTGTTTGGTCCTAGTCAACATCCCCGCTAAAAGCCCAGAAAAGAGGGAAAAGGATGTCTCTATCAAGGCTTGCGTACGAAGTAGAGAAGCTCAGTATCGCACCAAGTCCAAATGCAGTTATAAAGATGTCACGTCGTTGCTGCTAGAAAAGTTCCCGAAAACACTTTTAATCGAATACTTTGGAATACTTTCCGACTCGAAGCTAACGAGCAACTCGAAGCTAGTAACAACTCAAGCCTGCGAGCCCCCTCATCTCAATAAGAGAATCGGCCCCAGTTGGTCTTTTCTTAATTTCTCGAGGCGAACACTCTCTTTCAACCTCGCTTTTTCGCATCCTCGAAAGGTTAAGGCAGATATTCACGTTAATATTATTACTTAGTTTTTAAATCCGCAGAATAGATAAACATTCATTTACCAGTCATTATGTACAGTAACGCAAGTTTGTACGGAGCAGGCTGCTTGATAGCACAGAAGCACGATAGAACGGAGGTGCCCATACTATACGATGCCTTTACGTTCTCCCGATCGCAACGTAACTACGAAGTGTATAAACGGGAGCTATTTGCTATTGTGGAATTCGCGAGGAAGCATAAGCACATATTGAGATGCTCGATTGTTAGCGTCATCTTCACGGATCACAAGCCTATAACGTTCTTCTTGCAATGCTCCCTACCGGAAAGGATATATGCAAGATGGGCCTGCGAACTGCGAAAGTTAAATAACTAAATACAATACATCTTAAGGGAACGGAATAAGGTTGCAGATGCGCTCTCTAGGACGCTATTCACGGATAAGGACTGTAACGACGACTTATTAGCCTTTGGATACCTATCGAGGGAGGACGGCGTTTCGAAGTGGATATAGAAGGATGGCAAAGAGGGATATGAGTCCCTATTAAAAGGGTGGACAAATTCACTCACTGATGCCGAATTGCAACGACTCATGGGCGTAGCTCCTGAGGACTTGGCTAGTGGCTCGCCTGAGTATTGAGACCGAAATTCTCCTTCGAATTGTTCTTCGATTTTTTATTTCTCCTAAAGAACATTCTCCTTATCAAAACTTTGGACAAAATGATGAGGTGTAGTTTAGAGCTGGAAGATTAAGCAAAAGTGTAGACAGACATTCTCCTTTTATTCTCTTTTGCATAACACGTAAAAGGGTATGGAAAATTGAGATGTTCGAGGACCCTGCTCAGGAAGTCTCAGACGAAAATTCTTTCCTTTTCGCTTCTAAAGCGGTTAGTTAGCGTCGCCGCCCTGCTCAGGCGCTACTCACCCTCGCCTCACCCTCTTGCTCAGGTTGCTCAGTCACGTTCCTGCTCTCGTTTCCGTTGACCAATCATGGCAGACTTCGTATTGCGCTCTGCTAAACGAAGTTGTCAACTCTACACGATTGTTTTCAGGGGGACCGAGTCGGCCCCTAGGGGAACCCGAACACGCCCCTAGCACGCGTTGGATACACTAGCGTCAGGGGGACCGAGTTTTGCTCCGTTCCCAACGCTAGTGCCTTGGGGCCTAACTTGGCCCTCACTTTAGAAAAAAACCTGTAATAGAGGTCACCTTGGAAAGGTCATGCAGTCGGGGAGCAAGTAATTTGGAATTGTTGCACTGAAACTTGAAGAAGTGAAGTGTAGTACAAGAAGCGAAGCTTAAGGCTTCGCGGGTCTAACCACGTGATCCGGCTTAGAGTGCGAGGGGTCGCCTTTTGACAAAACCACCTTGTAATCGAGGAACCTTACCCTAAAACTATTTTAGATTCAGAGTACTACAATTACAAGTATATCGCTTTGAACCAATACACCTCGAAGTAGTTGCATCCAAAGTAGGATACCTTAAAATACTACAAGACCGCGTATATATTATATTTATATTACAATTCAGACTACTTTGGCTTTAAACTTTACCGCTCGTCTTTGGGGAATTAATTTAACTAGAAAGCAAAGAAATCAGACTCCGGCGGCTAGGCGGTTCGTTATTTTCGTGGCATTTAGCTTCGAAACGTTACTATCTTCGTAAGGTCTATTTGATATCTGTTGAAAGGGCCCGCCATGGGAAGAAAGTGAGACCTTGGGCAGATATTGCAGAAAAAGTAGTGTAATTAGCCGCGCTTAGTTGACCATTTAACGTGCACTAGGCTCTCACACACTGCGCCTATCTAAATGCCATAGCTGCCTTTAGCCTCTTTTCTTCTTCTTCTTCTTCACATCACACGAGTGCCGTGATAGCAGACGAATGTTTATAGAGAACGAAACCAATCTCAAAGGCTTGTAAATCATAATGTTCGTAATTCTAGACCATATTCGAGCACTTGGCATTGCAGACTCCTCTAGCCTATAACAAGGACATCGAGTCAGGGATTCGGGAGCTGAGGAAGGAGGGAGAGCGATCACCTGTACTCATTCAAATGCAAATCTTCTTGTGTATAACATTTAGTGTAAGAGGTTCTTACGTGTGACACGTGCCATGCCCTAATCCAAATCCGAATCCCAATCCGTTCCGTTGTTCCTCTAAAGTATTCCATTTACGTGCCACTATCACCATTTCTATTGCACTATTGACTTGACAGACGTCCATTCCTAACAAAAGTGGGAGATTGTTGCTGAGTTTACAAAAATGACCTGTTATAAAGACATCCGTCACTTGTATACACTCGCAGTCACCTCGATTGTTATCCGAAAAGGTGCCTTAATCACGACTCCTCAGCCGCCGCTGTAGTAGGGGCCTTCACAATCGTATACAGAGGTCTTTGGGGACGGCTTTCTTGCTGTTAAAGCAATTCGTCCATGTCTAAACCCAAGTAATTGAGACCAAGATGTCATTTTTTTTTGAACATTATGGGGATGTTTAAGTGGTCAAGGGATGGTATGACAGATATGTTGATGCTTTGAGAGGCCGGAGAAGTCGTTTATAGTCAAGGTTGCTGGAGAAGAGTCGAGAGGAGACAAGATGCTGCTAGGCTTGTTGGCAGCACGGTAGCCTGCGTAGGGAGTGGTATCGGGAGGTTAAAGGATCTTGGTCTGGTCTGGCAGTGACTGCAGACACTGGCGCAGATGCAAACGCGCAACAAGGTGAGATGGAGCATAAAGAGGGCACCTAACGTGAGAGTGTTAGGGACACAGACATGGCAGAAGGAGAAAAAAGGGAACGACGAAGACGACAATAACAACAAGAAAAAGAATTCAGTCTGCGATGTCAATGTTAATTTCAATGTCGATGATGTTGATGTGCCGCCTCAGGAGCTTTGTTTGCCGACGTTCCTTCTCGGCCACGCCACTGCCGCCTGACACCGTCAGAGCACGTGCCTTATAGGCCGGCCATTTCCGCATAGAGAAGGAATTGCTAGACAACAAACTCAACATCTTCCTCTTCAAGGCCGACATCAAAACAACCACCAATGTCGACAGCAAGCGACAGCAAAATCGCGCCCGTACGCAGTTGCACGCCCATGTACAGCTTGCACACCAGTTTTGCCAGGTCGGCGATAGCCTGTACACCATCTTGGACTCTATCCGTTCAAAAGACGCAGCTTTCACGCTATGCATTCATCCACTCTATAGTGCTGTCGAGATCTTGAATTGTTACTATAGGGACGCCTCCGAAGTTAACGAGCATCTCTGCATCTAATGATTTGGGGAGCAGCAATACTCAAAGCTCTTCCAGCACTGGCAGGACTTGCGAAAAGGTGTCAAACAGAAGGCCCAGAGTCTCGAGGCCTTCCTATCACCAGACAGGCCACTACTAATGGCAGATGATGGCAAAGTACCTTTGGAGAGTCTGTTTGAATTGAGTATCCAATGCTATCTGGACTGTATCCCGAACCGGCAGCCAAAGCAGGTTGGCATTGGTACGGACGTTCCTCACCTGAGTTTTCTCTTCTGCTATTAACCTAGTGTCTCACCTTGCAGAACGTATCCAGGAATTCCTCCCCAAAGCCTTCCCCAGCCTGGGCACATTGATCGCGACCCCTACGGTCATCTTCCTTTCCTCAACTGCGCATGGCTATCATATTGGTGGAAATGCATTGCATTGGAACTTCGACATTCAAGCCCCAAATGGTAGTTGTGAAATCCGTGTCAGAGATCCCTTCAAGGTCCAGAGGATATACAAGGACAAACGACGCTGTGCGCTGAAGAGGATCAAAGGATCTAGTCAGGTGGCTCAACGATATGATCAAGTTCACAGTGCTATGCAGCTGTTTTCAGAGGCGGAGAGTCAGATGAAGGTTGTCCGGCTTGAGGAATTCGTTCTGCAGGCCCAAGAATCGGCCTTGTATCTCGGACGGCAGGGACAGGCAATGCACGTAGGATCTTTCGTGCCGAGGTGCTCATGTGGGAAATGTTATTACACATACGGCTTTGCAGAGGCGCCAGTTGAAGAACGGGACACCACAATCTATCCAAAGCTCGCATGTGCAGAGGACATGTGGGCGTTGGAGGCGTGGTTAGTGGACACAAAGAATGGATGCAAAGTCTAGGTGATTATCAGTAAAGGTCTGGCGGTTCGAGATTTACAGTAGGGCGCGGCAGGGGGTAGACTTTATGAATTGGATGGATGCATCCTCCAACTGTCCTCTCGTCCATCACGACCACCGTTTTCTTATAACACATCACAATGGTAGAAGACATCCAACAAACGCCCTTTCTAAAGCAGCTCGCTGCTAGCGATATTCCCTCAACCCTCGACCAGCGTAGCAGCCCAGCCGCCCAACATATCTCCGTATGAACTTGAAACTGGCACGACTACTGTTTGTACCCTTCCAAACTGTGTGTAAATCTCGCTTTCACCGCAGTCAGCATCTTGACAAAGCCCGGCTTCTCGTTCGGCTTGGCCTCCTACCTCGTCTTGTACAACCTTGTTTCCTGACATGTGTGGCTCTACAATCAACCCCGCTATCAATGATGGCAATCTTCACCCTGTTATCATTGTTCCGTCGATATACATCTAAAAGCATCTGTCTCACGGAGGTATTCGAAGGAAGAATCACTGTGTAACCGCCGCGGGCAGACGTCCCGACCCGACTCGACCCTCAGCAGCGCCTGCATCGGACTGAGCACACAGACGACTGATAGGCATGCTGCTGTGCTCGAACATAGTTCGTGTTCTTCCAAGTTGTTCCTCTTGCCGGCTCATGGCCCAGTCTTGCTCGGCCAGACTCGATCCCGAGCGCCCGCTTAGTCTCGGCGTCGATATCGTTATTAATCAATGCTCTCGACGCCTTCGTAACAAGAACAGTTAGTGCGAGATTCCATTATACATTGTGAGACGTCAAAAGAAGAAGTGAAGGTCACGTCCAGCGACTAAAACGGGCCCAGCGAAAGAAAGAAGTCGTCTGAGACTAAATTATAGTGATAATGCTTAGTCAAGTGTTTTAGCGAGCCTAAGGATCTGCCGAGGGAGTCCGTGACTTGCACATTCTCTTCTGGAGTGATACAGTCTGCTTATAAGTCGATTGATACCGAACCAAACACCTCAGAAACTTGAGGTTTTGACCTCTGTTTTCTGAGGGGTTTCGTTTTCGTATTTGCGCCAATAAGGAGCAGTGTGCGAACGCTGCGTGGTAGTAAGCTGGGCCAGGATTCTAATCCGTCTCTTGGAGCCCGAAAGGCCTCAAAAACACTGTATCATCTTAAAGTAAAATTACCCTCACCCAAATCCATTTCCATCTTTGGGCCTGAGCAGTTGCTGCTCTAATCTGAGCTGAGCCCTGCAAGGGTCCTGAGCAGGCTAATAAGTTAACTCAACTGAATTATGCGGAGGGAATCCTCTTCTTGCCTTCTTAATAATCGGTTATAGTTTCCATGTTACTTATAAGCTATTTAGACCCTTACGAAACAAGCCTCCTACATACAAAGATATATAGCGCTGGTTAGTAAAAACTAGTATTATACTATTTTAACTAAAAGGTTGTACTATTCTTGTAATAGGACAGACATCTGAACTCTAAAATTTTGCTAGCTTCTTATACATCTCTATCTTTTCCTTCTGAGCTCTATCTAGTTTCGAGGGGTTGTATCGATGGATTGCTAGTAGCAACATAGCTCGAAGAGTAAAGTTAGCATCGTTACCTGCATTATGAAAACTTTCCCCTAAAATCCCAATCTCTTTAGTGACCTTACTCAGACTACATTTGAAGTTTCTGCCAAAAACCTCATACCCCAGAAATTCTGTATCAAATATTTCAATAACAGATGGTGCTAGTGTTAAGTCAATTCCAAGGCCTTTCATAGCCTTAATCTCAAAACCAAAACCATGGCCAACAAGAATAAGATCTCGAATTTCCCCAAGGTTGTTATTTTCAATGTAAAGTAGACGCTTAAGCACAGTAACAAGCTCGTCCTGCAAGATATCGATCGTCTGCCCGAAGATAAACTTTCTAGTATTTGTGACAGTACGATAATGCTGTGTGGATATCGCATTATTCAAATGACCATTTTGATGGTATAAGTTACGGGTGTCGAACATCGAAATTCCAACCTCTCTCAATCGAATGCGCCCAGACTTTGGAGAATAGTGACTATACTCGAAATCGATCGCTATAAAAATAGCATCAAGAACGTCGAATTCCTGGCGACCTAAGCCCCGCGGTATATGAATAGCAGGTTCGGGTACAGTGACTGAAGTACCATCGGCGAATGGAACGTCTGCGAGATTCGATAGCGCTTCTCTACGCCCCGCTTCATTACCCAAGCTGTCAGGTTTGAAACCGTCCATAGGCAGCCCAAGGACCGTTTGTAGTGTCTGTAGACCGCACGTATTGATTGGACGTAGAGGCCGTGAATGTAGAGATCTGGCAATGGCATCTTTTCTTTCCTTCGACCGTAGCTTACGCTCCACATTCTTCTCGTGACGTGTAGTCATTGTGGGTATATGTTGGTACTCGAGGTTCGTTGTACAGGATAGCGGCACATGATAATCTTTATTCCCGCGGCTCTAGAGCTTCCCTGCCTCTAGTCAGTTTCCTTTTGGTGCTTGATGTTCTCTGCAGGTTACTGACCTTGCACCCATCAATTGACAAAGCCAAGATTCTATTCGTAATGCTTGGAGCACAGGGCTATGGGGAGATAGTCTCCGAGTTGTCTCTAACGCTCTCAACAGCAGCCGACGTGTATCGCTTCCTCAAGTGTCTCGGAGGGTGTTTCGTTTGGTGGAGCGAACGGTGTCTTCGTAATAGTCTCAGATTTTGCTCGGCGAGCTGATCAATGGTGGCCCGGACAGTCGTGCGCGTTTTGCCTCATAATCGATCGTGTTCCTCCAGAGATGCCAGTATGAAAGATCTGACGCCTTAGGGGCGAGTTGCGTCGATAGACGTGTTATCTGCTGTTGGATCTTCTAATCGATTGATTGAACCGAAGTGCTTGGTGAAGCCCGTTGCCTGTAGCTAAAGGTTGCGGCAGAATGAAAGCGGTGACTGGGAAAAAAGCGCGAGGGACGCATTTATTAGCCGCTTTTTTTTTTTTTTCCTTTTAACGTGCTGTATTAGTTCAAAACTATGTAGCACGAGCCCGAAGGCCACGGTACTGTGTATATACAAGGAGAAACTAGCAAAACTCCTTTTTGCCTTGATTATTCGA
>VXCB01000123.1:0-122720 GCA_009613015.1 Mollisiaceae sp. DMI_Dod_QoI
TTAAAGTATTATTATATTAATTAAAAATTTTTATTTATATAAATAATCGAAATATATTAATATATATTATTATTATATTCGAGATTTAAAAACTAAAAAACGTTTAATAATAATATATATTCCTATAATAAATATAATAATCGACGAGTTTACTAAATTATTAAAAAGGATTTTTTTTAAAAGATTTAAAAGTATAATAAGTTTTATTAATAAAAGAATTATAAAAATCGTTTAAATCCTTAAATAAAAATAATAATTTTTAAAAATTACTTTAAAAAAAGTACTTACTTAAATAAGTTATAATTTAAGTAAAAGTTGAATATAAAAGAGAAATAGAGTAGAGTCTAATTGCGTTATAAGTATTTGATAATTTAGACCAAATTTTAGGTTTCCCAAAAATTAATCTGATTTTTAAAGTTATATAAATAAAAAACTCCAACTTTAGAATTAGTAACGCCATTAGGCGTATTTATATTTATTTGGCTTTTATTTATTAAAACAAACACGGGAGAAGAAGAGTACTCTAAATCCGATTCTAGATTTGAGTAGGAGTGTTAGAGTAAGTGGCAGATCTGGCTATAAGATCTAATTATATAATGCAGAGGAGAGCCGTCGTACCGCGTCGGGCTTCCGGGATAGGTTTAGCTCTCGGAGGAACGTAGTTCCGGAGCTAAAGATAAAACCCCTTGAATAGCTATACTTAGAACCCTAACTCTAGTTAATATAATCAACCGTACCCTACACTTTATCCAGCTTCCCTAACTAGTTTAGTTTAATATTTTTTAATATTAAATTAATATTTACTTTTTATAAAAATACTTAATTTAAATCTCGAATTATTAATATATATATATATTATAAATATTAATATTTAAAATATTAATTATAAATAAATTTATAAATTTATTAATAAAAAATTAATTAATTTTATTAAAAATATTAAAAATAATATAAATTTAATTAAAATTAAAATTTTATAAAAATAAATTAAAAAAATTAATTTAAAAAAATTAAAATATTTAATATTTAATAATTATTAATTATTAAATACTTCAAATTATAATTGTGATTTATAACTTTTTATATTATTTTCATGCTCCTTGCATACAGCCTCCAAAATCCCTGCCCATTTGTCAAGCACACCTTGGATTTTCCCCTTCGGATTGCGGATAGCATTGAAGACTAAGCATAATGTGAGTTTGTTATCCCAAGAGTGGGCACGACCGGAACTAGACATCCACGTGAATAAGTCAGAGTGTTCACACCGAGGTCGAGGCTTGGCCCTTGGTTGAGATGGAGACACGCACCAAAAAGCCTGGATCTGATCAGTAGCCATCTGATATGACTCTAGCACCAGCTGTAGACTGCTACTGTTTGCGATAGGAAAAGTCTTGCTTAGGATCTGAGAGCCCGGTGGATCGGAAACAAAATATGGGCACGTCTTAGGATATGATGAGCCAGAACTGCGAATCGCTCTATGGGAGGTGTTAGCAAGTTGAGTTTGCTCAAGAGCTACTACATACTCCTTCTTGTCCGATGCTTCGACGACTGCTTTTGCGCCAGCTTCCATCGTCTTTGCTATACCTTTCATATTAGAGACCCCGGCCCAGATGGTTGCAATGAATCCTGCTATCTCCCAGAATGAGTTTGGCTTGCTGAAAAGCGCACAGGGAACAAGAATGGGAAGACTAGATGTTGCAATATTGACGTATTCTTTGCGATTGGAATATGGAGGAGCCATCCATCCATTACGCAAATCCAGAACTGAACCGCTCCTGAAGATATCCTCAGGACCCGGGATCACATCCATCGATTGGTAGACAGCGACTAGCAAGGCTGCGTGCATGACGGATGCCAGCTTCAGCCCATGCTGTCTGCTCACAGCGAGGAGACTAGGAAGAAAAGTAGCCTCAAATGTATGGGAAACTAGCTGGGTACCGCGATGTTCTGGCTTTGGAAGCCCAAGCTCAGGTCGATAGATAGGAAGTCCGATGTCTGGCTTCAAGGTTAAATGTTAATGTGTAGCCACACACGGATCTTTGTAGATAAGCTTACCTTTGAGAGACCCGTCAAAGTTGACAAGGTGGGAAAAGACGCCCTATTTGATGTAGGGTTCTGTTTTTGCTCCACTTCCTCCTCCTTCATGAGGACAACGGAGGGAGGGAAAAGTCTAGCGACTTCTCGCCCCCAAGTCAACTCCTCCTGACCCATGGGCGAAGCGAGCCGTGCTAGAAACTCGTTAAAGATACATTTAATTCCAGTGCCATCAACGAAAACATGGCTTGTGTGTAGCAGAACGTCGAATCTCGAAATGCCAGATTGTACAGCCTCGTCCGGAGAAATGACAATATAAGCTAGATGAAAGTCTCCAGCACCGGTCGGCAACGGAAAGGTTCGGCTGAGGTGTTGCCTCAATTCAAGCCAGCCACCTTCTCGAATCACCGTGGAGACCGTTCGTTCTGCCCAGTGCTGGATCCCATCTTCCGATTCAGTTTTGTAGATGGCACTCTTGTCGTCAACAACGGATGCTGCCAGAGTAGGATATCGCCATCTTGTCTGTTTGAAAGCCTCGACCGCTCGGGCGTTCAGTTGGGGCATATTGAAAAGGCGGGCTGAGTTGGAGGAGCTCTTTGATTGAATATGGACAGTGGCACCTATGAATCCACAATGCTGACCATGGAGCTCCCGGTTGAGAATGGAGTACATCCTTTCAGGGTAGCTGAGCCGCCGTTCCATGCCAGTAGTGGTTTCGCGCCATGAGTGCTGTTCCCAGCGACTGCTGTTGCCCAAGACCTCTGCAGAAGGCATTGCGAGCAGAGAGAGAAAACGGAGAAAACAATGTGACTAAAGAGATGGTAAACGGGACCCGGGAGATGATATGGCAATGCTCTTATCTTGAGATTATCGATGTCGGCAGACATTTCCAGCTTGGGTGACACTCTCTAACCATGTGGTTTGGAATATTATTGTTTGAATTGTAACGTTGTACCTGCAAGAGAGGTATCACAGTTAGGTTGCTCGTAGTAACACAAATCGGATAGAGGTGTTGCCAAGGAGCGAAAAATGGAAGAGCACATCGATCAGCCTGTAGATTTGACCGACGCGGACAATGAAACAGACATAGGAACAAGAATAGTAATTGTTGTCGCCACAGCGGCGAGACATGTACCATTCAGCTAGTTGATCATCTGGTCTCGAGTCCCGGAGACTAGTATTATTGAGAGGGGGAGCCTGAAAAAGACGGAACAAGAGGTTACACTCGCACAGGAGACATGTCGTGTGAGGCTGGGCTGATAATTCCGGTGGGCAGACTCGAAAAGAAACTCTTTATCCGCCTTCGACCGGATACCGTAAGGAGATTCTTCCCTAGGTTTTGTCCCTCGAAGTACCTTGAATCTGACCTCGAGACAAATAGTTCTCGAAGTGGTTCTCCAAAACATTGATACGTGCATGTCTAAGGGGTGGAAGAAAATAGGTTACACCTCTGTGGATTCTCGCACTACTACACAGATGAATAATGTGTGAAGGTGGTATAGAGATCCAGAAGTGAACGTGACATTGAACCTGGACACATGTACAGTACAAGATTGCATGGAGGCGTTTGCCACTGAGTGCTACAAGGTCTTCTATCTACTATGCAGATGGATTTGCCATCGGAGTCTCGTGCAGGCAGGGTTGTATGGGGAAGCTATCGGGGAAATTTTCAATCAAATCCAACCAGGCAGAGCCCAGAAGAAGCCTTACTCTATTCAACAAACAGTTACACATCTTAGTTTCAACCACTGCAGGTACCCCGACCACACATCAACACCCTTTCCCCACAAGATAATTATATCTGTAGCTCAGTTGCGACTAGCACAGTTACTAGGTAGATGAGATCTACATTGCCAAGGCCGACACATGCATGCCCTGATGCGTTTCCTCAACGGGAAGATGGTGATATGCCGGCTTGTAGAAGAGTAATAATAAGAAGAACATTTAAAATTTGCGATGTCAAGTAGCTTCCGTTGCCTCTGGCTGCCATGTTCGCTATTTCTATGCCAATAACGGGCACAATGAGCATGAAGCAAGCCATACCTTCGCCACGTTGGATACACTAATGTGGGGTATTGGGAACGAAGGGTCATTGGCAAAGGATAGGGAAAGGAAGATGCATTTCCGAAACTTGGAAGAGAAGGGTTAGTATATATCTATTACCAGTAGACCGTAGGCCTAGAAAATTTGACTAAAAGTGCAACACCTCTGAGATTCTCAAGGCAAGTCGGTCGGCTCTCTCAGCTCGCAACACTGTCATAGAGTAGAATCAGCAGCGGGAATGAGAGAGCAGGTGAAGAGGGCACTTGCTTCCAGTTTCACTCTCCTACTTTGTGGTATGCCTGGGGTATGCGTGTTGATTCAACACGCCAAGAAGCTCTGACAGAGCAGAACAAATCTAAAAGACACTGTATATCGTAGTCTGGATTTATGAGGAATGCTAAAATATTTTTTAGCCTGTACACCACTAATGTATCATCGACTCTCCTGATGTCTGAGTCGGTACTCGTTCCCTTAGCTTGCATCCTAGTTTTTTCCCCGGTCAAAATTCGAGATGAGTTTATACATCGCTGCGGCCAGCTCACTCGAGAGTGACCAAGCAGACTGTCTGGACGTACTTTTATGTACGGAGTAGTGGTTGTGCTAACGCACTTTTCTCAGCAATTCCTGACTTCAGGCCTAGAGCTTTCGTCCTAGGCAGCCGTCCAGTTGACGTACGCAACCTGTGTGGTCTGGAAACTTCGACCCACGCGGTTCTACTGGTAAATTTGCTTGTCAAATATAGTCCTCGAGCTGGCCGCAAATGGCAGCGAATGTTGGATAGGAGGACGGGATATTGAGATTCAGGGATGCAGCATCGATGAACACGAGTTGGAATGCAACGCCGCTGGAATGAAGTCTCGTTCTGGTCTGTATTACATCACAAACATACGCTACTGTCTCTTTTCATGTGGAATATGTCGAGAAAGATGACAGAATAAGGGAAGTCTTAAAAAAAAAAAATCCATCCTGCAGCATTGCGTAACACGGTCAATGTCGCCCTTCTTTCCTAGATCCGTCTAATACTTATATTCTCAATATTCACCTGACTTAGGTGACACCGGGGAGAGAAATAAATGGGACATGGACGCCTATGATATTGCATCTCGCCGCAGCGGTCAGTGCCTTCGACCATAAGCCTTGACTCGAGTCTCTAACGGGGCAAACTGTTTGTCAACTCCACCACGGGGTGGTCCATTCGCCTTCCCAAATACTAGCTGGGCACGGAGAGACCAACTAGCAGGGACATTCCACGTCTCGGTAACATCTTTGCTGATCATAGGATGCAAGTGCTGTAGATTGCATCCGAGGCCCTCGTTGGCAAGAGCCGTCCAAGCAATAAATTGGTTCATACCCTGCGAGTGCTCGTACCCTGGGGGCCGGAGTCAGTGAGCCGAAGAGAAGATGGGCGCTGATGAGACTTACAGTCCGGGTGTTTTCCCATCAGATCCTGAAGTGGCTGAGGAAGGGATTTGGAGGCATCGGTGTCCTCGAAAAACAACACCTAGAAAAGATCATTAGCTAGTTGTACGAGGCTTTTAGCTCTGTAGGGATCACTTACAGTTCCATAGGCGTCATGAAAACCTTGAATCTTGGCCTCATACTGTGCAAAGACAGGAGGAGGCATGGTGTTCTTGGCTGCAGTCATACCGATGTCCCAGAGCTTCTCATGCTCGGTCCCAAAAAGGATGATAGCACGGCAAGACTGGACACTGAACGGGGAAGGGGCGTGTTTGATGGCATGGTTGACGCACATCTCGATGCGGTCATCAGAGATGGGGGATTCTTTGGCGAGACTGAGAATAGAACGGCGGACCTTGATAGCCTCGAGGAACGACGTTTGATATGCCATAGTGATCAGCGAGGTCCCTTCGTTGTATTCTTTGAGAGGGATAATGGAAGTATCTGTGATTGTGGAGGGAGATCGATGAAAGATCACTGTGAAGAAGAAGATGGGGATGAGGATGGGAATGATGAGTGAGACGGGCTGAGCTCAGGTCCTACTTATCTTCATTCCAAACAGCAAGATCCGAATGGCGATCGGACTTAGACGGGTTGGGGATAAGCTTCCAAGCGGCAGCAACAAGCTTGCTTGCCATGAGCCATGAGCCATGAGCCATGAGCCATGATGGAGAATGGAGAATGGAGAATGGAGAATGGAGATAAGACTGCGCCTTCGTCAATGTGGAGTTTGCAGCCCGGCTCCCACGCCGGCTCCCACGGGAGCCGCAGGCTCAATCCTCCTCGAGACAAACTTCGCACCACGCAGAAGCGGCTTGCTCGTCGTTGAGAGCGAAGGGAGCCCGAAGGAAGCCCGAAGGAAGTGTGAGGTGTGACATGCGAGATGGCCATTCGAGGTTGGTCAATGGTACCATGGTCACACGCTAGCTGTTTCATGCGAGGTGCGAGGTGCAGGTGGGCTTTACTCGTTACCTCGTTACAGTACCTACAGTACGGTAAGTACGGTACGGAGTATCGTGCGGCCGATGCGAGCGCGAGCACGAGCAAGCGCAAGCTGTCGGGTCCTGCCCGGGGCCGAACGGGAGGACGGGAGGAAGGGGACGGGAATAGGGGCTGTCGAGGGTCACGAGACGACAGGTCTGTCGAGGTCTGCCGGCTCTAAACAGGAGGGGAGACTTTGAACGCGGAATTTCGACTTTAAGGCTATATCCGAGCATCGAGGAACTTCGTCGTGAAGTGGGAGTCTTCAATGTTCTGCATCTGGTGCATCAATAGTTAATGCTGAAACTTGTAGAATCTACGGAGTACTTAGGTAGGTAGGTACTGTAGGCACGTACAACTTACAAGCAATGGCGGGGCGGACTCCAGAAAAGTCTCACCCACCTCATCTCACTAGAACACCACACATTATCTATCTGTTTTCGCCATATTACTATCATAGGCTGTGCGACTGAGCGTTGTTGGATTTGGTTTCTTTGCAGTCAGCTCCTGGCATCCAAAGTCTGGGTCCAGAAGCAGCTGCGCGATGCCGACATAAGCGGAAAGACAGACCAGAAGAAGTATTCCGGCAGTTCTATTGCTACAGCAAGTTGTCTCCGTGTGTGCATGGAAGAACGCAACGCGTTTAGCGTGTATGCCGGCTTGCAATTCAAACGTTGACATCAACATTTCCCCCTACTATTTCCAAGTCATCGAGATTAGCAAAGACGTATTCAGTATTACTAAATACTAAGTTTTCCCCAAGTACAGGTTACTGTAGGGAGAAGAAATCGGATTCGATAGAAGGTGGGAACAGAGGAGAGCCTAGCAACGAGAAGAGACGCTCCGTTCAAGAGGGATGGTTTCTGGATTGAGAGTTTCGATGATTGGGGTTTGATGCATGGGAATTACGCATTGTAGGAACACTAGGGATCTTGATACCAATTTGATTTCATGCACAATCTCGAAGAGCATCTACCAACATTGAGCATGGAATCAAGCAGTAGTACGCGATTTTATGTCGAGGCTGCTCCAACTAGTGCAGCTATCTGCGTGTTGTGCAGTACCTACGTATTCAGAGAACTATTGCGTTTAGTGCTTGATATACACTAGCTTGAAACCTCTTTCCTCTTCCTCCGCAGTTGCCCTTCTGACGGCGAAGCCAGCTTGCCTGGCCCCACCGAGACGGCTTGCCTCTGCATTAGAAAGCTGGTCTACGCTTCTCCCAAAAACATCCTCGCTGCCCCCATTCATCACCCTGAAACATATTCTCGAACAGATACCGGATAGCTAATGTTCATTAGCCCAGAGCCTCTCGCAGGTATTAGATTTTACATCTTGCTCCTGCCCAACCTCATCTCCAACCTCAGGTCTCCGAAGAATAGGGCGATCTAGAAAGGCCTGAAAAGAAGAAAACTCCTTGAATACTTCTTCGCCAACACGATACCATCGAAGGCATGCGGGACAAACACGATCGATGTCCCGAGATTTATTATACGTCATGAGCTTCGCCTCAGTTCGAGCAGAAGAGGGAGTTGCTCCAGGGCACCCGAGAGCATGTTTGAGACAGCTCTTACCGCCTGCTCGGTTGCCCACTCGCTGCTATGTACGTGTTGGCTCGTATTATTGAATATGCAAGGATGAAGACTTACAGCTCTGGATTGTCTGAAACCGGTGCTTTGATGGACGAAGTGAGGAAACCGTCAAAGTCCGAGATGTGGATACCTGCTGGGGAGTCGACGACGAAAGGCGGATATGCTGCCATGTTGGAAGATCACCTTTCTGAAATATGTCCAACTATGAATGTAGTGGGTGCCGAAAAGAAACCAGATATATGGCTTGAAAGGATGTAACAAACCGGTGGGTGCAGAATGGGAGAGAGTTTGCGAAAGCAGACGTTATCCTAACATTGTCTAAAAGAACAAGAAGCTGCGAATAATATTGAAAAGTCGGTGTGCAGAAGTGGGAAAAAAACCCTCGAAAGCGTGACCACGGCGTGGCTAGCATGGAAGGAAGCACAATGCAAACCATATTACTCCCGAAACATGTCACTTCCGCCCTTTCAAAGCACGAAAAGTAGGAAGAAATATATGGATTATTCTAAACATTACATCTAGCCTAAAGGGCTAGTTCTTTCGGGTATACATATATGCTAAGTAAAGCTGCTCAGAGTTCCCAAAAAAATCTCCGCAGACATCCCAAACTCAACTTTCCGAGCTCCCCTAATTTCGGGGAGGACGAATAGAACAAAATACAAGAGAGTACACAAAACACCAATAGTCCTAACCCGGCTTTTGTGTCTTAGACCAATGTGCTTAGAAGAACAAGACTTTAATCAGTGTTCTAGAGCATTTTCAAAAGCGGACTCGTGGGGGAGATTTGCAAACCGAGGCCAACCGCCCACCCCAACCTCCGTAGCAGTATTTCCGAGCCGCAGTACTGAGTGAAGTTGATTATATATGCTCAATAGGTCCAGATGATGATTGCCAAGGTGATTAGCAATACAAGAGCAGTAAAAGGACCCAGAGAGGTCGACGAGCCCGTATAGAGTACGGGTGCAGGGGCGGTAGTTGAAACTGGTAAAGCACTATATGGGAGCTCCGTTGGTGTTGCAGAGGTAAGTACTGGCGATGTCGCAGTATCTAGAGAGAAGTACGGAATTGTTGGACTTGGAGAGTAAGGACCGCCAACGCTCTGTGTTGGATAACCGGCGCTTTGTATGGCATAGCCCACACTCCCCGTAGGATACTCCGCTGCAGACCCTGAGCCGTACAACTTAGCGCCAGCTGCATACTCTGCTTCTCGACGACGAAGGGAATCACGGTCCGGGATTGGTGGAGCGGCAAAAAGGATTTCGTTGCCGGTGCCGAAGCACTGTGCGATGACATGATGAAGAGCAGAACCAAAGTGAACCGTGTCGCATTGCGAGTAGAGACACTGGAACACTGACTTTGAGGGCGCGTTAGTGGAGACATTTGGGCAGTTTACAAGCTGCATACATTCTGGTAATCTGGTTCACTGCAGAGACAGCTGATGTCTCGAGAACATTTGCTAACATATTTCGTGTTTTCCCAGCAGCTGATTGCACAGCCTAGCAATAAGATCAGTATAAGTAGCTTGGGCGGTAGGCCGATGATATATAAGACTTACCAGGCGCCGCAGGATTAATCTGCCCAACAATTCCGGGCAAAATAGGAATGAGAGATATGGCGTTGAGTAGCCTCATAGTTGAGTACGTACCACTGGTACACGAGCACGAGAGGTGTACCTGGGTTTGAATGCTGGAAATATGATCAAGTCTAGAGCGACACAGCTCTGATCTCGGACAAGGTGCAGCAAATTCAGTGTGGAGAGCTGATTGGAGTCGGAAGCATGCGAGCAAGCGTTCAGCGAAAGGCAGCAGTAAAGCGACAGAATGCGACAAGTGAGACTGGAGTGCTGGGTTGGGCAACGAACGACCGTAACGTTGAAGCAGACAAGCAAAAGCTGAAAAGAAATTGGGAAAGGATAATCCATTGCGGCTCCGCTCCCATGATGAAGGCAAGAGAGAGGGACAAAGAGTAGAACGATATTTCCTCGCAATGAAACTTTCGGCAAGTCATGAATGGCACCTACCACGAGCTACAAGCCTCATGAAAGTCAGAATCCTCAACACTTGATGATTTCGCAGCGACCGCCCATCAAGATACAATGACCGAGTTGCGCATTGTTAGGGGTATCTTGTATATGCTAATAAAACAGTAATTGTACTCCTCCCGCTTCCGCCCCATATCTCTCGCGGAACTCTTTTTGGCCTAGCCATACCGTCAGCGGGACCTGCGTTTCCTTCATTTCCAGGATACCTCTCTTCTTTTGGTCGATGTGCGAAACGTCAACGACAATTCGTTCGAGTCTGTCAACCTGTAGAGCCCCTGAGAAACACCATTAGTAATGCCGGAGACAATAGCAAGGGCAACAAACCATCCTCAAGAAGATCTTTAAGTCTTGTCGGCGTTCCGACTGCAATTCCAGTCCTCGTAGATTTCAAGAATTTTATCGAATCCTTGATCTTGATATGTTTTGCGAAGAGTTTCGCTACGGTTGCGTCTTTCGTCTGAAACTTCCTAACCACTCTACATAGAACGTTAATTCCTATTTCATTATGCAATTGCAGGCATTTTCACCTTGCAATATCGGCTGCTCTCAGCCCAGCTGCAGTCACTATAATTGTGTGAGGCGCTCCATTCTTCTTTGATGCAGACCATAATTTCGTAGAGTTGCCGGCGAACTTTTCCAGAAACGCAGGAAGATTTTCGAGTGTTCTCGATTTGTTCCACGACGTCGTGTCTTCTATCGCATTTGCTTTATAACCATTAGAGGAGCACCGAAGGTTAATAGGGAGAGATGCACCTGTGATATATTTGTCTTCGAGTTCAATTGAACTCAGGTCGCTCTCATACTTCCGAGTTCGCTGAGCAATATAATCTGCCAATAGCTGATTGTCCATGCGAGAAAATGCATGATTTATTCCTGCATCAAGGTCGAGTTCTTCGTCCTCTATTGCCTTTAACTTCTTGCTCTTGGCTTTCTTTGTTGTCTTGGTAGCTAGATCTTCAGCCGCGCGCTTTCGTTTCTTCGATGGCGAAGCAGTATCGGCTTCAGGGGAGGCACTCAGCCGTTCCAAAAGGGGCTCTTGCAGATCATTCTCTACGGACATAATGAAATCCTACAAGAATCAATGCGGGTTGTTCGATGAGCAGGAGTGTCTAGGCGGTACGCGAATACCTGAGCCTCGGAGCAAAAATATTTTTTGATAAGAAATTCTTATCACCTGTATCTGGACTAGGTTTAATACTAGCGCATTTTGGACGCGCTTCAATTAAGAGACGCGACGGTCAAATAACACACAAACACAAACAGCTATGGAAGGCTTCGCCGCAGACTCTATCTTTTCACTAAGGATGTTACAATGATGCCAAATTTGTGTCGGCTTGGGAACTCGAAATATCCATGTCCGGAAATCCAGAAGGCCCAGTCTCGCACCTGGCAGCGAGTATCGCCAGCCCCGCTGCTAGACAACCTCGGATTACACCTCGGAACTCTGATGGGAATGAAGCAATTTCAGCTGCGGCCGCGAAAGACACTCCATGGAAGACCCTGAATCAACTTGCCAACATTCCTAAGCCTTTAACTCCATTGCGTCGAGCTTCAAGTGCTGGTCCCTCCTCGACTCGTCGATCAGCTCGCCGGACCCCAGGTACTGCGCATAGGTTGAATGGCTCTGGGAAGAAACCTATCGCGGTGACGCCGCATGGCAGAGCTGCGCAGCGTGAATTGGAATTACGAAGGGCAGGTTTCACACCAGGAAAAGATCGTAGGAGAAGTGGCAGACAACAGAGAGAAACACCTCGAGATATCCTGCGGCAACTGAGTCGACATTTAGCACCCAAGTCGCTGCCAACTGTGCCTACACCTGAGCCGCAAGCTGCTTCTGCAATAGGGACGAGATTCCGGGTCACAGATGAGGATGATTTAGATGATGGATCGGAATTCCAACGACCTCGGCTGTCCTTGCCGCTTGATAACGAGGAGGACGATGATGATGATAGCTTGTTACTCCCACCTCGTTCCGCCGGACTCGAGGATGAGAATTTTACAATCCAATCAATCGAACTCGGCCGAAGAGCTATCAGTGAGCAGCCACCAGGATTTTCGAGAGCAAGCTTTGGTAGTATTCGCATGAGTGATGTGTTCGCGGACTTAAATGACTTGGGCCACGCCGGCTTAGGTGGAGATGCATACGATTCAAGTTATGTTATAGGAGATCATTTGGGTGACGTTGATGTTGGAAATGCTCTTGATGATGAAGTGTTCCAAGCGTAAGCCAAATTGTACTTGTGGGTATAATGTCTAACATTCCCGAACAGAGAAAACACAGCAGTTTTGCGAGATTTTGGCCTTGATCGAGGTGGCTTTTCATTAGCCCCAAGCAGGGACAGCGACATTCGCCCGATGAATTTGCCTGCTGATGATACGGAGAACACTTTCGTGTTCACGGTACCACGCAGAGAACTATCAGAAGAATTTGCACCGGAGAATGCTACGTACTCCCAAATACTCGATCAAGGTGAGGACAGAGAACTGGTCGCCGATGAGGATGAAAAGGATGAAGAGAACGACACTGGAGAACAAGACCACGCCAAAAGCCCCGGAATTTTGGACGACGATCTAAGTATGCAAGACGCACTAATGCAAGAGTCTGAGGTGGTGGACATTATGAAGGTGAAGAATGCTCGCAAGAAGAAAGTCAAAGTTTCGAAGCATGGGACCCAATACCCTCCACTTCCCGCAGGAGTGGTGAAGAAACTAGCAACGACATTTGCACGAACAGCTGGTAGCAAGGCGAAAATCAACAAGGAGGCTCTGGATGCAGTCATGCAAGCTTCGGATTGGTTCTTCGAACAAGTCAGTGATGATTTAGGAGCTTATGCTAAACACGCTGGGAGGAAGACGATTGATGAGAGTGACATTGTTACACTCATGGCGAGGTATATCTACCCCGACACCGACATTAACTGATAAGCTAACACTTTATCCATACAGACAACGCCAGATAAATGCCACGACCACGCCGTTCTCACTTGCTCAGAAGTACCTTCCCCGTGAGCTTTTACAGGAGCTGCGTATGGTCCCACCTTCGAAGTTCAAGAAAGGTCGGTCGTTGGAGAGTGTCGATGAGGCTGAAGAGGACTGAGAAAATTGAGATTATGGAATGACGATTTATGACCATTCTTTATTTTGGCGTACGCGGCGAGCTATGTCTGCTGGAGGTTTCTTGACCACCATCCAGAGCATTACCGAGGTCGCGGCTGCAAGAGCATACCTGGACATGGAGGTCAATCGGAATCACTTATGAAGGCGTCCGGAGCTGGGATATATCACTTACCATGTGAATATATATTGTGTATGGTTGTTTCGAAGATTAACCTCGGCCGGTCTTCCAATAGGAATGCCCCGGGCTTCTCGATCCCAAGCTTTCAACAAATCGGGTTCTGTAATAACTTAGCTAGAGAGCATTTCTAGAGGTGATGAACGTACCCATTGTTTCTTCTACCCATACTGCCTGACTCCCTGTCAACTTGGCCATTTGCGCGACATCTGGAAAGTAGAACTCGTTGGTTTGAGGACTATTATCGGGCGTGAACATGTTCTTTTTCCATGGTTCTCTCAACAAGCCCTCAACTGTGACCTCTCCCTTGGGTAGGCCATCTGGCCGATTTTCCTGCTTCTTGAATTTCTTCGATATCCACCCTCTGTTTACCAGCACTGTGGTTCCATTCCCATCCCTCTCCAATGGTGTAATTACCAAGTATCCGTCGTGTCCGTCGTGCATCCGAGGCCCAATCAGCATCTCCTGATCATGTCTGAAATGTCCTGACGCATATATCCTCCTATAGTCGAATTCATGTATCGCTGTAGGATCGACATGTGGTGGTAGAGGAAGAGGATCGCGAACTAGTCGGTCTTCAAATTTCGCAATTAATTTGGATTTCCAATCCAGTCGTTGGACTTGCCATGTTCCAAGAGCAAATGCAGTAATTGGTATCAAAGCTGCCGCAGAGATCAGCAATGAAGCTCCAAACTTTGCAATGTGTGCCCACCGAGTATGATAAGTCCTGGCCCATGCCTTCTTCCAGCTCGAATTAAATTGGGTGGGTTGTCTACTATAGACATGAAATTTGGGTCATCTGCTGGCTGAGATTTTGCACGCCGCGGACTTTGAGATATATGCCTGCATACTGGACACGGGAGAGCCGTAGGAATTTGGAAATTCTTCGCGGCAGTACGCGTAGACCTCAAGCTTCGAGCCTGTCGCAGAATACCTCTTGAAAGGTTCATGGTTCATAAATATTATGGTTGTGTTGCGCTGCCATCATTTAAAATCTACAGTACCCATGCCTTGCTACACCATGCTAGCTCGTTGCTCGATTAGCAAACATCCGATTCGCCTACCGTATCGTAGCCTGATTATCTATCTACCTTGGTGTTGCAAGGCTATCAACGCCGACAAGCACAAGACCTTTACTATAACTTAGCAAGATGTTTTACGAAGGGGATCTGCAAAGCGGAATTGGTAGGGCTGTTCAGGAGGACAAACTAGTCGCTTGCTTTGTGACAGGTAAGTTGACTTTTCGCGATTCCGTAGGTCATCGAGCCAGGATTACCGTATCGTGAAATGCTGACCATCTGGCCTTAGATGATGGCGAGGAGAGTTTGCTTTGGGAAAATGAATTTCTTCAAGAAGAATCTGTAAGCTCCGTAGCACAGAGGACCGAGTTACTTAGCTGATCATTGGCATAGCTGAAGTCAGCACTATTAGAACAGACGATACTTCTGCGCCTCGCAGCTGGGTCTCAGGAGGCGGCGTATCTTGCAGCAATTTTTCCCTTACCAAAGACGCCAACTATTGTGATCATCAAGTAAGTCTAATGGAAAAATGGCATCCTTTATCTTGGATCTCATTATCATACCCAACCCTAAGTTCTTTATCCGAACTGTTGCAAATATGGCTACACCTCAGATATGCGGACTTTTATGCTAATAGCTATCGCAGGAATGGCGAACTCAAGGAGTATTTTGCAGCAGGAGTGTCTAGGGAAGATTTCATGAGGCGCATGAGTTCATCGTTAGCCACAGAGCCGGTGCAACCCGCAGCCTCACAAATAGCAGCATCCTCTAGTCCGCCTTCCCAGAGAGACTTGCATCCTGCAGCTGAAACTCCAACCAGTGACCAGCAACAGTCGCGTGCACTCCAGGATATGCTTGCTGAGCGGAGTGCTCGTCTTGACGCTCAGAAGAAAGAAAAGGACGCAAAAGAGAAAGCAAAGCGTTCTGAAGAAGCTAAGGCTCGAAGAGAAGCTGCTGAAAAAGCTGCTGCTCCTGGGTCCACGGCCGATGCGAAGTATGCTTTGATGCAGAAGAAACGCCAGCAAGAGGCGCGAGACGAGAGGGCTCGGATTCTCAAGCGTGTGGAGGACGACAAAGCCGAGAGAAGAGAGAAAGAGGCAGCACGAAGAGCGGAAGCTAAAGCAAAGGCAGAGGTTGTTGCCCCACCCACTGGATTAAGTAGCATAACACCGCCTTTAGCAAACAAGTCAGCCGAGTGTGCTTTGCAGATACGATTGTTCGATGGATCAACTATTAGGTCAAGATTCCCTTCCCAAGGCAATCTTCGAAAAGACGTTAGACCATGGATTGATGAGAAACAACTTGGCGATACACCATACACCTTCAAGCACGTCCTGTCACCATTGCCCAATAAGAACATCGAGACATCTGAAGAGGAGCGAACGCTTCAATCGCTTGGCCTAACGCCTAGCGCTACCTTGATCCTGCTGCCAGTCACAAATGCTACAAACGCCTACGAAGGCAGTTCCGGGCTTATCTCACGGGGAGTTTCCGCAGGCTACGGCCTTGTCTCCTCTGGTGTGGGTCTAGTTACTGGGGTTCTTGGAAGCTTTCTGGGAGCAGGATCCGCCCAGCCAGCAAATGAAAATTCGCAGAGGCCCTTGGCAGCTACCTCAACCGCTCCAACCGTCAATGTTAGGACATTAAGGGATCAGAATCCAGGACGTGACGATCAGCAATTCTATAACGGCAATGCGGTAAGTTCAATTTTCCGATTTTTGGACATGAACTAATTTGATAGCTTAATTTTGAGCCTCGACATGATGATGAGGACAAAAAGGATGACTAGGAATATTTTATCGGTGGAAATGGCATTAGTGGCGCAAGGTCTTAGCGTTGAGAAGGGGTTTGTGTCGCTGGCTAAGAGCATGGGATCTTGTCGAAATCTAATCTCATCTGGATCCTAGGCCAAATAATGCTCATATTAAAACTTGTCTGCTGGACAACCTGTATTTATTACCGTACGCGCCACGGTCACCTTCAAGCGCATCTCTTATTCCATCCATACCGGTATTATAGTGTGTTTAAGCTCGGTAAATTGCCTCGAAAACTGGCGACGTGTTTCAAAAATAGCAATTGCTACTTCCGTGGTGTTTACCTACTTTAAGGATTTGGATATAAAACCTTCTCCTCTGGCACAATCTTGCAATCGCATATTTCATTCCATTATAACTTTCAACTAGACATTCTATTTTCCTAGGTGCCTAGGTACCTAGGTAGGCAGCGAAGGGTTCTCGTCACGTGGTTTGACTCAACTATCACACCTTGGAAATCTGTCTGTGTCAACGGCGTCTCATATCCTACCATATCGTGGCAGAAGTTATTTACTCCCTTCATCTGGAGTTGTAATTATAAATGTTCTGCGCTGATGTTGAGTTCGGGTGACGAAATATGAGTTAATATTCCGAGACGAAATTACTCGCTCATCTCGAGGAGATTCGATATGACATACCTATGCCTAGATGTTGTCTACTCATATTGATTATGCAAAGTAAATGGACTGTCCACACTTCCACAGCTGTGATATAACTAGCAAGCATTCAATCTTACAGTCTATGGAAGTGCTCATTTCATGTTTTTTTTTTGGACTTTTATTCTTGGATGAGATGTCCAAGACTTAAAGGCAGGACAACAAAGAAACACAACAAGCAAGCTTGCCGAGAACTGAATCAGAAACGATGGAGATCTACATTATATTTCTAGCATTTGTCTGTTCACCTTCCCACCTGTCCACGTGTCTGCGGCTATTGCGTAGGTCTAGTAGACTGAAGAATGACTTGCATATGATTCTAGATTCTAATAGACATAGATCCAGTGGCTTCACTCTCGTCTCTCTTTAAATGCCGAACCCTTACATAGATGCTGCATGATATTTCTTTCGGCAGATATTAAGCAGTACTAATAATAGCAAAGCAGCGTAGAGACTGACTCGAAAGGTCGAAGACAGCTACAGGAAAGTGTGATGCCAGCTCCGCCGCTGATGAAATCCACAATGCCGACGGTTTCCTCGATAAGGTCTGCTTGGGAGCGTGGTTCGGATGCATGCATGGCGCTTTGGCCATCTTGAAAGCTTCCAGGCGATAAATTCCCACGTGGAGGAGGCTTGGTTTGCCGCTGCACATCCAACGCTGCGGAGCTTTTTAAACGAGATCGTCGACAGCGATATGTTGAATGGTTGGAACAACTCCAGGATGAGTCTCTGGACTCTGACAAGGTACAGCGAATTACAGCAGGGAATCAAATTTGAAGTGGATGCAATCTTTGGGTGCTGAATTTCAACGCTTGGACGGACATCTGCATACCCCTCAATCTTTCCCTATTCTCTCCACAGCCTTGATGCAGAAAGTCGATCATGAACCAAAATCTATTACGCCACTCGCAGTACTGCCAAGATGCACGTTCGGACCTTCATGACTTGAAAGCTTGCGATCTCGCAATCTGGTATGTGGTATTTGGGGTGCATAGCGGGCATCTAAACAGAGCTTCTGTCGTGCCAGACCTTCACTTGCTTGGCGATATTGGAGTGACGGAAGCCAGCAAAATTCGAGAGAAAAATAGTATAGTCTGAGCATCAAAAGCTTCGAAAGTTTTGAGGTCTCTCATGTCAAGTTAAGAGCAGCTGCGATTGAAGACCACATGATGCCGCTTGGATGAAGAATACCTACCATGCGACCCATGGTAGCTATATAGCCTATCGCGCACAGCCTGCTGCACTTCAACGGGTGTACCGTCCGAGATCAGTAATGGATAGGCTTCTTGCATCGTCTGAGCACCATCAAGTACTCGTACTGCTCGATAGTCGTGAATGACAGTTGACGTCTCATGACAGAGAGGGCAACTTGATGCATTCACCAATTGGCTGCCTTTACCTCTTCCTCTCCCTCGTCGTCCGAGGTTCTTTCCTTGTCTGGCAGTTCCTCCTGGAGTGCTGTACTACGAAGTAGTACGGAGGTACGAAGGAGCTCTGTCTTCGAGCTTCTCGGAGCGGGAGGCTGCGTACTGACATGTGGCGGCCTCGATACTCGAGCCTCGAGGCCATGCTCCTGCAGTGATGTTCTGCTTGGGCCACAGCCAGTCCCAGTATCCGTACTCCATAATCCAATACCCAATATGCAAAGTCGACATCAACCTTATCTGAGACGTGGTGCAGCTTGCGTGGCAGGGGAGAGGGGCCCGCCAGTGCCACCACACATGGCGAGATGCTGCGATTTGCGATTTGCGATTTGCGATTCGAGACAGAGAAGAGGAAACCACCAATAGCAATGATCAAAAGACGGGGAAAGAAAAATCGAGGGCCCCATAGGCCGAAGTCGAAGTCACGGCGCAGACCGACCCCTTTTCTGGGAGGCGGGCCACTCATCGATCAATGATCACACCACATTCCGACTCCCGCTGGCGGCCTGCGTCGTTCTGTACCCCGATCCATCCACACGGAACCAGACCCGGCGAGACCTGCTGCAATGCTGCAATGCTGCTGCTGCAATTCTACGAGGCAACGAGGCAACGAGGCGACCAGGCGAGAAGCGCTGGGAGCAGGAAACGAAACACCCTCGAACGCTGCATCGTTCATCAGTCCAATGCTCGAAGGCCCTAGAACTACCTCACGAGGGAACATTCGAACACTCGCTCGACACGTTGACACCTCCTTGGCTGCCATGAGACATGAGACATGAGACATGAGATTTCCGGAAAGCTTGACTTTATCCTCTTCTGTTGAGCCTTGGCAGCGAAGTAACTCGTGTGCAGTGTAGTGTACTTGTCTATCACGCTGCACGCCGTGTGAACTTTGTGCTCCATCGGCCCCTCCCCTCGCTCTTGTACCTGCCCGCATCGCGCAGCTGGGAGCTGGAAGCTGGGCTGCTACAGTAGGCTGGGACTCTGGGAGCCTGGTCTGGGAGGGACGGTTGGCGGTGACGGTCCGGAGACGGTTGGCCCTCAGCGCGACCTCCCTCCCCTCCCCTCCCCTCCCCTCCCCTCCCCTCCCTACTCCCTAGCTCGAGCCCCTGCGTTGCCTCGTTCTGACGAGTAACCTCGTAACCTCGCAACCTCGCAACCCTCCTCTCCCGCATCGAAAGAAGTGGTCGATTTTAGCTTTGGAACGAAGACTACAAAGTCTGTAAACGTTCCGCACAAGAAGGTAGGATTTTTCTTAGACTTAAAGTAATCAGCGATCACGTCCCTCTAAATAATAATTTAGTTCTCCTTAAGAAAGTATTCTAAGTTGACCGTCCTAAAATCAAGTCGGAAGGGAGAGATTTGGTGTTAGTGCGTGAGCCAAAGTCAGCCATACAAAGTATATTTCTATGCCGTACCTACCTAGGTACCTACCTAGGTAGAGCACCCCTACGAGCCTACCTAACCTCGCTGCTTATTAGTTCTGACCTTGCCTGGCCGTGCAACCTTCCAAGCGATCTCTATCTACCCACCTTCGTGCTGTACTCTACGTACTCGACGACTCGTCCGTCACTTGTCCCTAACTCGTCCCTCGTCCTCTCTCTCCGTATCTCGCCCACGCCCCGTTTCCTATCGTGCCCGCTGTCAACCTCGACTCCAGACGAACGACCCCTTCCCTTCCCTTCCTCCCTCCCTCCCCCTTCCCCTTCCCACCACACCACTCCCGCTGCACAAACAGACGCCGAACACCCACCAAATCAGCGCGCTCTCTCGCTCGCTCGCTCTCATCCACCCTCGCCCTCCCAGTCCTAGGCAGCTCCCAGCGGTCCAACGTGCCCATTCCCAACGACTGCAAACAAAGCGCCTATTCCGGATTTCTGCACTTCCTCCATTTCCACTGGCTGCTGCACTCCAATCCCGGCCCCCCAAGCTTCGTCGCTTGTTCCATTGCAGGGGTTGTTACTCACTTGTTACAAGTCTGCCTCAAAACTACCGCCTCGAACCTCGACCTCGCTCAGGGCGCATCCATATCAACAGCTCCCACTTTGCTGCGTTATTGCTGCGTTCGCCCTCGCTCACGTACCCACGAGTTCCATCTGCAACCCGCCAGACCGTGATTCTTCAACCCTTTCTGCAATCCCAGAGACGATTGCCTGCATAATCGCCGAAACTCGTCTCAGTTCTCTGATCCTCGCCCACCCGGTTGAACCCCATCGTGAACGTAGGTACTGTACCGGGCTGCACCCCATCGCCGTGCCTCCCCTCACGAACCCACCCAGCAGGCGGGAGAGCCAGCTTCCGATGTGTCAAAAAGATCTGACCTTTATGCAGAAGTAGCTTCGTCCGTCAACAAACATCTGCGAGAAACCCAGAATCCATCAACAACGACATCCTTTCATCAAACTTATCCTCTTGAACATGGCAGCTCCAGGAACACAGTCTCTCAAGGTTAGACTTCCCGCTACCCCAGTATGATATACATTGAGATACCCGAGGCTGACCTCTTTCCCTACAGTGTGTGGTCACCGGCGATGGTGCTGTTGGCAAGGTACATATAGCTGAAGCCCCGAAACGCGCTGAATTGCCCACAGCTGACGCGATCTAAAGACATGTCTTCTCATTTCATACACTACAAACGCCTTTCCCGGCGAGTACATTCCTACTGTGTACGTCTTGTGGCAATCGATCTCTTAGAAACGCGCTGACAGGAGAAGCTTCGATAACTACTCTGCCAGTGTAATGGTAGATGGCAAGCCAATTAGCCTGGGTCTGTGGGATACTGCTGGACAAGAGGATTATGACCGACTCCGACCACTTTCCTACCCTCAGACGGATGTCTTCCTAATTTGCTTCTCCATCGTCTCCCCGCCATCCTTCGACAATGTTCGCGCAAAGGTACACGCACAGTGCCATCCTACAACGGGAGAGTGCTAACCTTACTCAATTAGTGGTTCCCTGAGATTGACCACCATGCCCCCTCGGTACCAATTATCCTCGTTGGCACGAAGCTTGACTTGAGAGAGGACCCCGCCACACTGGAGAGCTTGAGACAGAAGCGCATGGAGCCAGTTTCGTATGATCAAGCGTTGATCGTTGCTAAGGAGATACGAGCACACAAGTACTTGGAATGTTCTGCTCTTACGCAGCGAAATTTGAAGAGTGTCTTCGACGAGGCGATTAGGTCAGTTTTTGGTTTATTTCTCAGGGATATGCTGTGGTATTGATACACCGCAAGTTCCGCCGCAACGCAGTAGCCGCGGTCGTTGATTGTTCCATTATTCAAGATGTATGCTGATATTTTAATTTCAGAGCTGTCCTAAGCCCAAGGCCCCAGCCAACTAAGAAGAAGGCCTCGAAATGTACCATTCTATAAAGGTTCTCACACGTTTAGGAAGATGATTTGAGGGTCGGCAATCAGCATGGTGGGCGCATCTATCATACATTGTTGCATTCAAGACGAGATTGAGATTGAAGCTGTCATTTCTCTTCGTTGCCCAGAGATGCAAGCACAAACTCAAATGTGGAGATACAATATCTGCGGACAAAAACCACCCCCAGGTGGTGATGCTCTGCAACATTTTCTCTTTCTGTCAGAATATTCGGATGATTAGTGCGAAGTATTCGTCTTTTCCCGGTCACAACTACTAGAGAACGACAACTTTGTCAGCAGGAGCATGGGATGTGGGTGGGTGAGCAGTGTTCCTGTACATAATGGGTGCCAATGGGCTGACTGAAACTGCACGGAAATGGGGGTAACGATGACGAATGACCTTCGAACTTGCGCAGTCTGCATAGCATTTTCCAGTTAGGCATACCCTTCCTATTTTCTTCTGATAGAGTAAATTCGGTTTTCACATTCACATGCCAACTGGTTCTTGGTGACATGTCACATATGATTCAGGCATAAGACAAAATGCTCTATTCAATCTATACGCCGGGATAACAGGATGCGAGAGGCTGCTTATGCAAAGTGAAAAGAAAAACCTTGATGAATAAGGGGTATCATCAATTCGCAGTTGGTACTCTCCCTCTTCTGCTAGGGTGGATAGCACTCTCGTCAATAGCCGCAGCTCCATTCATACCCCCTTCAGCGGCTCTGGTCAGCTTTGCTTTCTCCTCTTCGTGGATCCGACGAATTCGCTCTTCATTCAGCTTAGCGTTCTTCATCTCAATCTTGCTCTTGCGTTCTTTAGTATTGCCTCCTCCACCAGCACTGCAAAGGGTCAGCTATTAATCACACAAATGCTTACTCTCCACCACTGGATCGAAGGTGGAAAGAGAAGAGACGAAGAACATACGTTAATTCCACATTGATCTTCCTGGGCTCACTTTTGCCGTCGTCGAAGGTAGAGTGATGCATCAGCTTCAAGCATGTCTTCATGTGATCGTACCCAGCGAACTCGACAAACGCACAGCCTTTGGATTTTGACGGGTTGTCTTTTTGAGTGAGATGTCTAACAGATTGAGGATGTACGGAGGCAAAGTGAGCGGTTATTGATTCGGTAGTTGCTGTAAAGGGGAGGTTGCCTATTTTGAGTTGTCAGTTATAAATTCTTGGATTGGAGGTCACTAATGAATTGAGGGAGTCGCACCAACAAAGACAATAAATCTCGCGGGCTTCTTGTCCTTTTCTTCTCCGGCAGCAGCGTCTCCGTTCGTAACAACTCCTTTTCGTTTCTTCTCTCTATTCCGATTGTTCTTCTTTGATTTCTTCTCCTCTACCTCTGCTGCAGATTCTGCCTTCTTCTTCTCATTATCGCCATTGGCCTCAACAACAGGCTCTATAGCTTCATCCTTCTTCGCTATCCCATTAGAAGCAGCTTCTTTTGCCCTTCGTTCAGCTTTTCGCTCTTTCTTCGATTTTTTCGGCGCCTCTGAATCCTCCATCACGGTATCAATTTCTGCGGGCGGTACAACCTCCTGTAGCGCTGGCTCGGATTTCGACTCCTTCTTCTCTTTCTTACTTTTCTTTTCTTTCTTCCCAGACTTCTCAGTCTCGACGGGCGCTTCCTCAACTACCTCTTCGGCAGCTTCAGCTTCTTCCTTCCTTGATTTCTTTTCCTTCTTCTCTTTCTTAGTCTTCTTGCTTTTCACTACTTCCTCCCCACTATCAATACCCTCCTCATCGACTCCTCGTTTCCGTTTCTTGCTCTTGTCCTTCTCTTTCTTTTCAGGCTTGCTTGAGATCTCGTCTGCGGCCTCGACATTATCATCGCCTGGCAAATCAGGGATTGCGGCTTCGAGAGCCCGCTTTTTGGCTTTGCGCTCTGCGCGGGTTGCGTCCGTTGATTTGCCCATATTTCTAGCGGGAGGTTGTATTCGATCGTTGGTTTTTGGTTGTTGGCTGGGAGGAGGGGATTTTTGGAGTCGATTAACTTTTTCGCGGCAGAATTATTTTGTTCTGGGGCGGTGAGGGATCGCGAGCTATCATTGGTTCAATGGAGGTTTGGTAAATCGACAGGGACTCGTTATCACACCTCGCACGGCTAGCGACATTCATTGGCGGGCACGATGTGGAATACTTGTATATATACTTGTATATTGTATTAATGTCGAGCGTGTTAGTTTCTCTAGCTAAAATCTTCATGTGCCAAGTTCTATATATTCCAGATTATGCTTTAGCAGTACGGCAGAACCCGTTCAGATTTTAGCCCTAATAATGTCTTCTTAATGGCAAACAGATATAATTAAGACTTCCAGACTCTTGGAAAGTTCAGATAGAGATCTAGTATTTAAAGTCATTCGCCACGCCAGCTATTTCATTCAAATTAATGTACAGTCCGGCAAAAATGCAATATCCGTATATTTTCTCACAATCCTGCCTTGCTTCCTTATTGCAGTTTTTTGGCTCGCGAAGAGACAGGCTTGCGGTCCGGTCCGAAGAGTCCTAGAAGATAGGCAGTACGAACAAAAAACAGGCCAGCCTTGACTAATTAGTAAATCTCTACTAACCATGTTCACAAATAGACTTACAGTAGCACCGATATTTCCCCAAGTCAAAGCATTCCAACCCGCAACATCCACCAGTTTCTCGTAGTCCATGACCCAACACGTGACAGCCACATGGCCAATATCCGCAAGCCACAAAGCGATAACGTAGTTACGGACTACCTTTGGCTCTGTAGTTGTGTATAGCACCGCAATGCCTACCATTGCTAGGAGTAAGTAGATGTTACCTAACCTGTTGAGGTCAGCTTTAAGATCTGAGACGTTTGGTTGGTAGAATTCCAGGAAATGCAGGCCTTCTTCAAAAAGCAATCACAGCCGGGTTGAGAGGCCACTTACTGGTATGCAACCATGGCTGTCTGGGTTGTGATAGGTTGAGTCGAGTGTCCAGGAATTTGTTCCGCTACGAACCATTCGGGGCTGATGAATGGAGCGACTGCCCCAGCAACGCTATGAATATCTCAGCGCCAAGCTCTACTTATCAATAGTCAGATCTTTCTAGACTTACAGTGACAGAGGCTCAAAAACAGTCATCACATATCGTGGAATCGGCGGAAGTATTGAAGTCATGTTGAAGGTTGGGGCGTTGTGACCACGTTGTAATGACAGATAGATTGTTCTTCCTTCGTACTAGAATTAGGGGGTGATGGTTTGAAGAAAATCTCAGTCCTTGATGCTTAGTTTGGCTGATAGATGTAAGTTGAGAGTTGCTGAAACAGTCCTACTTGCTGCCTCGTGTGTCAGCCTTGTCCGTCGGCAATTTAGAAATCTGCGGAGACGACCACCGTTCGAACAAACAACGAAAGCTACTGTACCTAGGTAAACTGCGCATTGGATAACATAGTGCTCATCGCTAAACCGTCTTTCGCCATGTTTGACGACACTTCATACTATGAACAATACGATTGAGCCGCGCCTGATTGCTCTCCTCAACGATGCACCAGCAGAACCTTACACAACGTCTCCATCCTTGGAGTTACCTCCTCTACAAGATCCTAATATCTTGAAAGCGTCTGGACGCCCTCTACTGCTAGAGCCAGATGCCAGCAAACGAAATGGCAAGCCAGCAGCGAATTCGCAATTAGCTGCAAAGCATACTTCCTTACTCAATCCAATCGATGACGAGGAGAACGCACACAAGAAGGAGAAGAGATCTGGAGATGGTAGCGGAAGAGCTTTAGGTGTTTCGTCGCCTCAATCTTTGCGCAAGATACTAGATGACGACACAGAGCCTACGGTTGCGGTATCGGCGAAGAAGAGACATGTGGTAGAGCCTAGTAAGGATGAGTTTGTTCAACTTCCTCAACCACCAAAGAAACAGAAGACCGCAAAACAAGTGGTTCCTCCGATTATCATTGGATTGTTTGAGCCACCTCCGCAAGCAACTTTATTCCCACCTATTGCTTCCAGCTCTTTCCACGACAGTCATGGGAGGAACAGTCTCAATACTGTCCCGCCGAAAGTCAAAGTAGCGAAAGAGAACCCTGGGCACGATTCAACTAATAATACCGAGAAAGATGAGCCACATGAAAAGGGACCCAAGAAGAGGAAGAGTGCAGGGAGAAAGAAGTGGACGGAGGAAGAGACTAACGCCCTGTTGTTGGGAGTAGCGAAGCATGGAATTGGTAATTGGACAGATATCATCAAAGATACCAATTTCTCCTTCAACCAAAGGTCTGCTCTTGATTTGAAGGATCGATTTCGAACTTGTTGTCCCGATGAGCTGCGAGGAAAGAAGGGTAACATGGGCAGTACCATGACAGGATCTACTACTGCTTCGAAGGCAGATACAGTATTGGCCAAGCCCAGTCTCATGTCACAGAAAATCCTTGTTAGCGAGAATGAACAGGACCAGGCTTCTACTAGTACCGATCCTGCTTCCACCAGGCACCCAAAAAGTCGTGCCCATCGAAAGAAGTTGGAGGATTTGACACACTTAGGGATTAGAGCTGAAGTTGCCTTTAAGCCGTCCGATAGACGTGAGCGGAGGCCGTACACCGAGGAGGAAGACCGTGCCATACTCGAAGGCTACAATACGTATGGCTTTGCGTGGTCTCGAATACAGCGTGATCCAAGATTCAACCTGCAAAGCAGGCAGCCTACAGATATTAGAGACAGGTTTCGGAACAAATATCCTGAAAAGTTTAGAAAAGAGGCAGTGGCAAAGAAGAAGCATTCAATGCCCGTTCGGCTGACGTCTCGCTCTCAACAAGTCAACACGAGGGGTAAGGACGACAAGATGCCAGGCGTGCCTGCGCCTGCCCTGTTGCTCCAGGGGCAGGAAAATGAAAATCGCTTTTCTGAAAACCTAGGGAAAGAGAACATGTTGGCATCGGCACAACAGCCATTGCTTCAATCTTACAACAGAGACGGCCTACGAATCCAAGAGATTATTTCATCGGAGCAGGAACTCTCTAAAACAATTCCTCTGCAACAATCAACTTCCCTTTTTGGTTTCAAAGACAACTTCGTCACATTTGGCGATCAGCCGTCTATGGATGCATCCGATTCGTTGCCTTATTCTCAGTCGTTCGATTGGGGCTCCAGCATTGCTGCTCCTTTCTACAATAACTCGGGAGAAATGGACATCTCTCGCTTACTCTTGGACGAGACCTGGCCTGATATTCCCAGTTCTAGCGGCAAAGAGAAGCAAAGCTTCACGGACCTGAACAGTATTATCAATACCTCGTCTGCTGAGCCTGTTCATAATGGGCCATCATTCTTCAACTTGTTGAACGATCCTGACCAGATCGAAGACATCAACGATGGTTCTTTTGGTTGAAGCCTGAAGAATAGTAAGACTCAATTACTTATACGAAAAAGACTAGGCATTGCCACTTGCCTACAATGCTATGAGATCGGCAGTCTGCGGTTTTGGTTGACACCTTTCAGAACATTCGTCTAATCTTGTCCAAGCCAAGCCAGACACATGTCGAAACTCCAAGTATCAGTGGCCATTACTAGCCACTGCGAGCCACGCTTCACACCAGCAGGCTCGATGCTTCTAGGGATGTGTTGCTATATGTGTTGAAGCACGACCCACATGTTCAGTTGAATATCTCGACTCTGGTTTTTCAATCACCACGAAAGGCAGCTAGAAATCCTGATAGCAGTCAAGAATATAGAGCAAGAATGTTCCACTGGATCTGTTTCCATTGTGTGATTGGTTGCTATCTCAATGGCTCAACTTTCTTCGAATTCATCCTTCGTTACTGTGCCTTTTCATCTTGTTCGGATCTCTTGCTCTTGCTAACCAGGGCCCACAAGAATGGCACTACTCTACCATCCTCCACATCATCAATAACCGCTCTCTCAACGAACTCAAACCCAGCATTTTTAATCATGTCCACATTACCTTCCTCGTCCCATGCGCTCCAAAACATACCCTTCCCAGTCCCCAACCAATCAGAGTTTACACTCTCTTGTCCTCCAAAGATCCCAAGATTTACCAACATATAACCCCCTTTTTTCAACCATCCTCGAATCCTCTTCATAAGCACCACCTGCTCGTCTCGCGGCAGGTGCATAAGCGAATAGAAACCCACAACAGCATCAAAAGCCCCTTCCTCGAATTTCAGATGAATCATATCACCCTTTATCAACTTCGCCTCTGGAACATACTTCCTTGCTAATTCAAGCTGAGACTCTGAGATATCTACACCAGTCACCAATCCATCCGAACAATGCTGCGCAAGGACTCGGGTAGATGGCACGCCAGCTCCGCAACCGAGTTCGAGGACATGGCCATTTCGTGGAACGCGAGCGAGGAGCTTCTCAAGCCATGCAGCTCGAGGGGATGGGGTAGATGTTGTCCAATCGAGATAACGTTGTGCGATGGAATCGTAGCTTTCCTCTACCAATGATTTGGTAGGCTGGGCTGGTTCTTGATGAGTGGTGGGGCAATTTTGGGTTTCCTTGGAGGCATCCATCTCATTGAAATCTGAATTCAGTTCATGTAACGATGCGCACGTATATGAAATTTAATAAAATGTCTCCAGCGTTGTGCGAGACGTCTCTTTTAAGAACTGCCCCTTTTTCTAGCGAGTGATCACATGAGTCACGCCGAGCCACCTGCAAATCTACCTAGTGTAATCTTACCAAGGTGTTTTGGGAGGATAAGGGCGTCCAATCGCAATTACGTATAATTAAAAGTGGCACAACAGTTCTCGAACAGAGGCACTCATCTTATGTCGTACACAGTAATCCGCTTAGACGCCTCCGTCTTCGAGTGATAGTCATTCCACCCGAATGCGCTAGAATGCCATCACTTTTTCGCATAAACCTTGCTACCATTTAGTCTATCTCTAGACTATCATAAGCGCCAAGTTGCACCACCCGGAAGCCAATAAAGCGCCAACCTTTGCCTTAATGCTGTGCCTCCAAGTTTGTGCCCAGTGACCTGTCCTCCATATATACATTTGCAGTCCGTGGGCTGTTACCAATGCATTTTCAAATTTCCTCTGCCAATAACATATCTTCGTTCCTCACTTCATGACGGTGGCTCATCTACTCATCAGGCAAATAGGCCCTCAGCTCCCTCAAACTCCTCCTAGTGGTCCTCGGTTCCGGAGTTCTATAAAACTCCGGATCAATGTTCAATTTTTGATCGACCCTTAGTCCCATACCCGGCTCCGCTTCATCGTCCTCCGCGCCGTCATTCCAGCTATGTACCGTGCATGTACCAGTTGACATGCCATATCCATTCCATGCGGAAGCAACAATCATCGGAGCATTAGGATGCCAACTCGCATCTCTGACACACGTTCTCCACCTCGCGTTCATAACATCATCATCGTCGTCATTCCAGCCCATCATTTCGAAATGATGTGAGCGAGGTCGTGAGGCCTTGGTGGCTTCGCAAACATCAACTGTTCCAGCAAGGGTGGCGTCCATATTCCAAATAAAAACTTTACCATCTTCACTCCCAGAGTAGACGTACCTGGAGTTAGTGCTAGCCGGAGGAGAAAAGTGGCATCTAATCAACGTCCTCAAGACGCGATGACCTCGGAAGGTAACGAGTGAGTTGTCATGCGGATCGGCATACCAATCATCTTCATCGTATTCGCCCCAACGGTAGTCAAAGCGGTTCTCGCGGGTCGCTCGGCGGTGAGGCTTGATGTTTTCAAAATCACCTGATGGCATTACCATGCGGAGATCCCATAGCTTCATGCTTTGATCTTTGCCATTGCTGAGAATATACCCTTTACGTTGTCAGCATAGCTTGAAAGCCTAGGATGAGAGAACTTACGGCCATCGCCTTTGCTGTCGATATAAGTCAGACCCTCAATATGACCAACGAAAGCCCCCGCAGCACGATTGTCGCCCATACTTCGGGTGTCCCATACTTTCAGGACAGTGTCATCAGAGCCAGAGTAAAGAATATGGGGGGAAGATTTATCGGCAAAGCACACTGCATTGACATCCTCGTCATGACCATAGATCCTGTGCAATGGTGTGCGGGACTCGATGTCATAGACGACGACGGAACCACCAGTTGTGCCTGCGACTAAATGTCTACCGTCGCCAGAGTATCGGATGGACCAGATACCAAAAGACGAACCTAATCTGCTTCTGAAGGGGGGCATACGTGTGCTCCCGGTCTCTGATGATAGATCTAGGATGTAGGGATCGCCCATATCGTTAGGATCCGTTGGTGCAAGGCAGACTTGACTTCGAATAGACGTATAGGCTAAATATTTATTGTCTGGGCTTAATGAAGCATCGGTAAGAGTCCATTGACCGCCCGGATATTCAACGGTTTTATAGTATCGCCATTTATATGGATTCGAGGTATCGTACATTCGCACCCGATAGTCCTTGTTGACTGAGAAGAAGAAGTTTCCATCGTCAGAGAATTGCCCCGAGTAGACTGGCTGATTATAGTGGATGATCATATCGGCATTGGAAGCGGGAATCATGCCCTATAGCCCGTGTTAGAAAAAGACCTTGCTGATTGGAGAGATGCAAGTTTGCCTGGGCCATCAATCTATTGTTGAGTTTCTGCTTAGCTGGGCTCTCGATAGCGAGCTCTCTATCTAATATTCTCATCGCAATTTTCTTCTTCTTTCCGATGTTGTTTTGGTCCGCTGAAGTGACGGTCTGCGCTTCGTTTGATCCAAAGTCACCCGAGTTCATCAGTTCAGTACCCTTCTCACTGGGGACTTTCGGAAAGCGATTGGGATCAGGTCGGATTCTTCGTCTTCTTCTCCACCTTGGATTGAAGTCACTATCATCGTCATCGTCCATATCTTCTTCTGTGAATCTAAAAAGTCTGCCGAGCTCGGAATGCTGCAGGAGCCTTAGGAGAGTCCGCTGTCGAGCCCCTACGAGTTGTGATATAAGCAATGTGATCTGAAATAAGGCAAGGCACTAGGGCTGCATACTATTTTCTTCGTTCGGCGGCTCGTCTTCGATTTCGACTTCGATCTCAGCATACTCCGTCGGGGCGTCTGAACGAGGGGCAACTTAGCTCTAAACTCATTGAAAAAGAAGAATGCATACCATCATCTTCTTCATCGTCTTCAGCATCCTCTGCCCAGGCGCCTGGCATCAGCCTTTCATTCGGCTCTCCGGTTTCGTTGTTGGAATATTCAGATTCCTCCTCGATGGCCGGTTCATAGTCATGATCGCTTTCTGATGTGCTCATTGCGAGATCTTCGTCTAGTTCTGGATGATTTGAAGCCATCTTTCCGGAAGCATTAAAGATACGAGGCTAATATAATGCGCTTTACAATCCTCAAATGTATTTGAGGCTTGAGAGTATCACGATGCACCAAACAGTTTCGTGGGTAATCAATGATGCCGATAATATGACGTCGGAGATAACGCCTATCACCGGGAAGCTTATCGTAAATCACGAGGTATTTGTCACTTTCCCGATTAGGTAATCAATCCTCAACACCACAATGCTCACGAAAAGTTCCAATTCTTACTTCCCTACCTACTGTAGGTGAATTCGCCTGCAATAATATCTCCAGTGCTCACGATACTTCCGGTTATCTCTACTCCCCCCTCAAAGACTTTTTTGGAACAGCAAGATTCTGAGTTGCTTCATTACCAAGGTAGGCTCTCGGGGTGTGGAGGCTGGAGCGTGATGTTGTTCTTGTCCCGTTCTTCCAATATCACTAGAAGAGGCTGTCTACCGGCAGTATGCTCTTGCATGTTACTAAGTCATTCTCTTTTCTTCGACTCTTCAGGTCCTTCTATGATCACGGTCCCTGAAGGAGTCTTTCCTGAGCGTCAATTTCATCCCCTTTTTCAAGACGACCTTCCTCGGCGCTCTCAATGCTGTCATACTATCTGACATCCATAAGTCACTTTCGAATCATTCCGTTCCCATTTTTGACCTATCAACGGTTCCCTAGCCGAAAGAGCCGAGTGCAATTCATGGTTCTATCATCCTTGCATCCCCTGTCTGTCAATTGATATTCATCGACAGACCAAACTCTGAACCTCCAGATCGTAGTCAGACCTTACGTATATACCGTAGGTCGGCCCGAGCGAGGTGTTGACTCCTTTTGATGATGGCCAACGACGTACGGCGGTTTCACGGTCCTATTGGTGTCATAAGCCTGTGGAGCAGTGTATTATCTTACGTGAGATGGAGGTCAAGGTGTTTTTTCTTCTCATACCTTGCAGTTCAAGTACGCCTTTCTTTTTATAAAATGGAGAATCTGGCCTTGCGATTCCATCCTCCGGAAGCAAACGAATACTTCGAAGAGCTGTCAAGCACCCCAAGGTTTATTTTTCGGGGAAGCACGTGATCACATCAAATACCTACTCAAGATGGGAAGCCTAAGAAATGAAGACATTGTCTCTGATAGCATCCAAGCGCTTGAAGCATTTCTTGCCAGCAATCCCTCTATCGAGTTTATCCGATTTCAATGGCTGGATTTTGCTGGCGTTCTTGCTGCTAGAGTAACAACGATACCCTTTGCCCTCTCTCTTGTTAAAGGAGGACAGCCCTTGACCACCCCTAGCCCAATCCTCACAGCCCTGGTCATCGATTGTAGTATTCTCTTGGAAGACATTGAGATGGGTGGTGATCGACTATGGCCTGACTGGACAAGCGTGAAAGTCTGTCACTACCATCCGAATCACGCACAGGTCATGTGTTTCGTCGATGAGAGTGGACATGTCGAAGGAGATGGATTTCGGAGATGTCCCCGCAGTCGCCTTCTAGAGCTTACCCGGGAAACTAAGATGAGACATGGGGTAGAGTTTGAGGTCGGTACGGAGATCGAGTTCTTCATTATGGAGGAAGGTCTCCAACAAGCGAAGATGGTAGCCAATACCTACTCAGCAGCAAGCCTCAACAATAAATATCTTCCTGTCATTGAGGAGATTGTACATTGCATCACAAAAGCTGGAATCTCGGTTCGACAGTTTCACAGTGAAGGTGGTCCCGGCGTATTTGAGATCTCGACCGAGCCTCTACCTCCGCTACAATCAGCAGACGCTTTGGTCTACTGCCAAGAAGCCATCAAGGTCATTTGTCGAAAACACGGATTGCATGGAACCATGTTTCCCAAACCTTTCGAGAAATTGACAGGCATTGGATTGCATTACCATCTATCCATGTCTCAAAACGATCACGAGAACTCGTTCTTGTCAGGCTTATTAGATCATTGGAAAGCCTTGGCTGCATTCTACATGCCAAATTATGACAGCTATACACGCGTCAGGCCTGGCCAACAGGTCACATGGGGCTTCGAAAACAGGACCGCTGCAATCAGAAAGATTCGTGCCGGAGGCCGTTGGGAACTTCGAGCTATCGACGGCACAGCGAATCCGCATCTGTCCATGCTAGCTATAATTACAGCTGGGATGCTAGGCTTGGAGAACGGGCAGGAATTGAAGATGTCAGATTGTCAGAAAATAATGATTGACAAGGCTCTGGATGAAAAGGAGGCCAAGGAACATGGTGTTACGCAGACAATGCCGACTAGCTTGAAGGAATCGTTGACTACGTTGAGGAATGATAAGGCATTGACGGAGAAATTGGGACCTGCCATTATTGACAAGTATTTGAAATTGAAGGAAAAAGAGAACGAAATCTTTGGCAATTTGACTTTGTCAGAAAGGAAGGAGATTTCAATGCGCCTTTTTTGATAGGTTATAAGGCAGGGGATAGAGTCTCGTAGCATTTCGAGCTTTTAGAAGAGATAGTGCCAGGCAGTCATTGCCTCTAAGGCTACATCTAAAGCCAAGATTGAAGTATGAGTTGTCGTGATTCTTAGACTCAGCCTCGTTTACCTCAGAATATAATAGAAAATACAAGTTCGTATCTACAGAGAGCCTTCCAATCTCTAATACAGACAACGTGCTTTCATCTTGAAATGATCGATTTGTGTTCGGCACGAACTTTAACTCCACGTATTTGCTATTGTAGATGAATCAAAGCCTTCTTTTGCCTCCTTAGGCTATTGCTCAACGCTTTGGCAATACCCTTGTACCAGCAATCAGATCTGAGTTCGGCGTCGCTACCGTTACGAGATATCACCCTCGCACCTGCATTTTAATGCGACTTCTTCTTTCGGGGCTGTTGGCGGTGACCTCACTCCACCTGGCTCTTCACATTCGCCGGTCTCGTTGCTCGTATTTATTGACCTTCCAGCAGGCAGAATCATCATATCTTGATCCTCGCAAAGAGATCTTCGAAGTATATACTCTTAGCTGTGACGTCAGAGTCATGGTTGTTCAAAATGGAATTCAGTCGTCTAAGCAAGGCCCTTTCGCTAAATTAATGAGCTAGCGACGGACTCGATGTCCTTCCCAGGAGCAATCGGGCTCCAGATTTTGACAGCCATTCTGCCCTTGTGTCGGACTCAGATAATGATCGAATGAATTAAGCTTTGTGCACATGTTTTGACTCGCTTTCGTCGTACGATAGATGGCGATCTATAACCGATATCTGAGTACATACTGCGTAGTACTCGCCTTTTTTTTAAGTCTGAGAATGATCTACTCGCCATGCCCAGAAGTTTGGCCACGGTCCGAGCGTAAGGCTCTCATTTTTGTATGCATTCGGGGTGTTATTCTTCCGCAAAATAAAATAGCCTTACGCTCGGACCGTGGCCAAACTTCTGGGCATGGCGAGTACCAGATCCTACCTTAGGGACGGCATATAAGTGGTCCGTGTTGAAAAGAACGTTGGAATCGATGCCCCAGAATCGCTTTCTAAACTCTCTCTCCCAAATATCTTCTCCTCTCGAGTCTTACTGGCTATTTACCCTAGCAAGCCACTAACGAGCATCGACGAGAGCACCAACGAGCACCGACGAATTTATTATGTTACATTCAAAATTACAATTTTAAAGTGAGACTATTTCACTCGAGCTTGTATTTTCTGTGGTTTTGAGCTCTCTCAGTAGTTCAAATAGTGAGGCGCAGACCTCGTACAAGTGGATATTCTCAAACTTAAAAAAAAGGCGAGTAGCTGTGGAGAAATTTTGCCTATCCATCCACCCCACCGCAAGCGAGACATTACATAAGCGAAACTTTGGTTGGCCGCGGATTCAGCCGGCTTCCATCACTATAATTTCAGCTTTTTCTAGGCTAGAAGTCGTTAATTCTCGAAGGACTCGCTCACTAATAATCTAGGATATTTGTAACTCCGCGATAAGAGATGTGCCGGTCGGACAAACCATACAACTAAACAAGCAAGTGCTAAGTAAATGGAAATTACTTTTGAAGTTGACTCGAAAGCTGAATTCTATTACACTTCCACCTAGACAAGTACCGAGAAAAGTCCGTTCTTCCAAGGTCATTCGCATACTAACATGCTAGGAGAGTTCTTACTTTCAGATTTTTAATACAAAAATTTAAATCGGTATTCGAGAAGTATGCTTTAGCTTCTTTGTTATTGGAAGATCGAAATACAAGTAATGATACTTCGTAGTTGTTTAAAGGAGTGTTACTAAGTAGCAAGTAAGTGACTTCTAAGTTCCACAGCCTGAAAAGTACGGACCTTTGGTCATAGGCTGGCAAAGTATCTATTATGGAATACCTCGACCACGGACCACCAGGACATCCATGAAAATGCGGGGTATTGCACGTGACCACTACTTAATACCGGCTTTCTTGGCATCAAGTGGGTGAAGGCGCGAGGAAGCATCGTCATCGCACTGCAGCGCACATTCAATCTCATCTCTCAAGCTTCAATCCACACATCAACCCCCCTCTTACCTATCCAGGCCAAAGCCTGCAGCTTAGCAACAAGCGTAAGGACGTCTCCATATCTCATCTCTCTCTCAGCTCTCAATCTCTTCCTTTTTTAAACAGCAAGGTGATTTGGACACCACACCTAAACACTTTGCAAACTTGGTTCATACAGCTTCGAAAAATTGATAATATCAATTCTGCCTCATTCAGTACTTGCCATTTAAGGTCTGCCAACATGTGTCGCTGGTTTGCCTACATTTCAGCCACCGAGCCCTGCTTACTCGAAGATGTGCTCGTCAGTAAGTTTGTCTCCCTTAAAGTGTTACCTCCTCTGATCAATCCATAGCACCACCGCACTCCATTAGCAAGCAAATCCACCAACATTACCTACCGAAACTTCTTTCACACGATCCTGCTGTCCACGCAGAGCCGACAACTGAGGCTGAGATCACTGAACGGAATAGGCTCTTCAACGTTGATGGTTTCGGGATGGCATGGTATACGAGTGTCCATTCGACCTTCTCCCACGGTCTTGGAAACAGTACCGGCTACCCTGCCCTCTACAAATGTATCCAACCTCCTCTGCACGACAGCAATTTCCGAAGCATTTGTGCCAACACCTGCAGTACCGTACTACTCGCGCATATTCGTGCTGCAACCTCGACAGCCATTACGCCTACAAACAATCATCCTTTCACATTCGGAATTCATTCCATAATGCACAACGGGTATATTTCGTCGTTCGCTAAGATGAAGAGAAAGATGTGTGAACTTATGACTCAGGACGCATATGAGCATATTCAAGGCGGAACAGACACGGAGCATTTTGCTGCCCTGTTAATGTCGCATCTCTGTCCGGGCGAGCCGGACTTAAAGCAAAGTCAGCCAACCGGAGAGGAAGAGCAAGTCCCAAAAGCGTGGGGACTTTATCATACACCTTCCGAGATGCAAGCTGCGTTGGAGAAGACAATCGCATCAATAATTGAGATTCAGCGGGAAGTCCTCGGCTCGGCTGCCGAGCCAAATGACTTGAACATCGCTGTGACGGATGGCCGCTCCTTCGTTGCATGCCGATTCCGGAACCATCCTACACAGCAGCCCCCGTCACTCTATTACTCAACTACAGCTGGTGCAACTCTTAACAGAATGTTCCCCGATCATCCTGCGGGACCTAATGGACCGAATGGACCAAGCAAGAAAGGGGGTAAACAAGCAGAAGGTCATAACCCACATGCAAGGAAGGCGTCGGTAGATCATGGTAAACATGTAATCATCGCGAGCGAACCGTCAACGTACAAGGACAAGGAATGGACGTTGATTGAAAAGGATAGGGCCGTACTTGTGGACAGCACAGGCGAAATGCAGGTTGTAGAGATGAAAGCTTGGGAAGCGAAGTGATGTCTCCCAACAAACTTTAGGATAAGAATTGGTGTTGGATATTGGACTAGCATATTGTTCCTCTGCGTTATTCACTGATGAACCCTACAGATATCCAATGCTTGTTGATAACAGGCCTCTAAGTCACCAAAATCAATGGCTGGTTTTGGCCCGTGCACCTACACCAAATTCCTCTCTTTCGAACCTGATTATTAGCACGGTCAACTCAAAATACTTGCCCAAAAGTTCAGATTATTATTCGAAAGCACGCAATACTTTGTCATTCGAAATCTTAGAAAAACCCGACGTTATTGTGTGGAACGCTTATAGAATTCGTGGTATCGGATGGAGTGCCAAAAAGGCCACTTTTTCGATATGGGAGAGCAGGTCACATCTCAATGTCGACCTTATATTCTTCGTTCATATTCTGTGGTGTATTCATGTCGATATGCATCCACCGCTGCTATCTTCTATAAATATGCCACCATATATCTGCCCTTCATGAAGATTACTCTCTTGAAATCCGTCGTACACAACACTGACAGTCTCAGTGGGCTTCTTTGCTATGCCGATTTGGTATTGTCCGCCACCGCTGTTATCGTTGGGCAAGGCCTTCGTGACTGCTGCCAGTGGCTCGTATCCCGAAGAGTAATAGACCTGCAGGGTGCTAAACGAGAAGTCAATCTCTTGGCGAATGTCTGTAACAGGTTATACACTTACTTATTCCCGTAATCTAGCGTAATGGCAAAGTTCTGCCAATCATCCCATTCAATCTCCATCGTCCAGACCACATCATTATTCCTATTTAAAATCTTCCACAGATTTTTGTCCAGCCCGGTCGTTGATACATTTCCCACCTTCGGCTTGTCCTGCACCAGCATGATTCCAGCATTGATCGAAAACTGGTTACTCTGATAATCATTTGCCTCATGCCAAACGTTCATATATTCGTGTGTCAAATTCATCCTCATCTCCCGATCCTGACGCACGCTCCAATGGAAGGTCTGCACACCCACATTGCTTACGTCTGAGCCATTGCCCATCAGAAGACCGGCGCGACGGAATCCTATTTGTGGTTTTCCACCCCCTGGAAGGAAGATGGAGCTGTCGTTGATCGTTACTTCGATGGCTTTGTCTGATGGCAAATCGAATCTGGATGGGTCTACGTCTGGGAGCCGAAGGATTGATGACCAAGTGAGGTTCTGGCCTTTGGTATACTTGGGGCTAAATGGCGAAGCATTGGTGTCAAATGCTGAAAGTGAGAAGTTTTCCGGCACCCCTCCCCATAATGTGGTAGGACATTTAATCGGAGACGATGCAGTTGGAAATGCAGTGACAAAGGCTACCCAAACTGCGAGCAATGCAGTCTTGAAGTCGGCCATGATGAGCAGACTTTTAATGAAGAAACCCGAATCACACGAATGAACAACCGGACAATGCAGAGGTTGCTTTGACTTTATATTCTGCGTCCCACAATGAAAGTAATAAGCTTTTAGTGCCATTGCCTGCAGGTACATGAATTCGGAATCAGGCTCAGTCGAGCCGCGGTGCGGGGGCGGCCCAAGATCTGATCTTTGGGGTCGCTTGTTCAGGGGTGACCTCGCTAGAATTCATCCTCACAGTGCCTGTCTTTAGGCAATACGGTATCATTCTATCCCGCTCCGATGAAACAATTTGTCGGTGTCGATTCAATGGTAGATGTGGTATTAATATCCCACGTATAGGAACTGTATAACATCGAACCCATGTACCGAAGCTACGAAGCAGAGGCTTTTGTTTCATACGTGATGTCTGAGCTGTACTTATCTAGGTACAGAGAGAACATGAGGCGCTCGGTAACAACATATTTTGACCAACACTGAAGCGATATCAGCCGTAAACGCTTGCTTCCGTACAAATGATCAAACTTTCAATATGGGTAAACAGCTGTAGGTCTAACGTGGCAGCCGATCCATAGTCGGACCCTAGGTATCCTTCACAACTATATGTGAATCTCAAGGTAACCAAACTCCTTCATTCTTATTCTTGAAGTTTTGTTTCTATCTCTTCATATTTTTCTCTCTGCCTTCCCATATCCAACAATGCGTTCACTTCTGCTATCAACCCTGTTTTGGGGACTCACCTCGAGCACCTCCCTCCCTCGAGATCCGTCAGTCCACACCATGATCCCTAAAACCTGCTTCGACTCACAATCCGACTTCGACGCATCCTGGAACAACCTGTATCCCTGGGGCAGTGACCACAACGGCGGCGCTCGCATGACCAAATCACACATCGCCATCTCTTCCGGTGTCCTGACTCTCACCGCATCCTCCGTGACTGGTGAGAAACCTGCATCTCAAGGAGGCAAATCGATACCAATCCATTACCTTTCCGGCACTGTCCATGCAAAAGATAAGTTTAACGTCTCCCAATCTGGGGGCTACGACTTCAATGCAGAATTCAAGGCCACCACCACCAAAGGGACATGGCCAGCATTTTGGCTCACAGCCGTTGATGGGTGGCCGCCAGAAGTCGATCTAGCGGAGTGGAAGGGAAGTGGGAAAGTTAGTTTCAACACGTTCAATACGAGTAAGGAGGTCCAGGCTAGAGATGTGAAGTATGATGATCCCGGGGAGTGGCATAGTTTTAAGACTGAGATTCGGGATGAGAATGGGCGGGATTTGGCGATCACGTTTTATATGGATGGGAAGGAGGTGGTGAGGCAGGTAGGCAAGGGATTTTTAGGGAAGCCGATGTGGTTGTAAGTCTTTTTCTCTCTTTGGGAGCGGTTGAAGAGTGTGAGGAATACTAACGAGTGTGTTGGTAGGATTATCGATTTGCAGATGGAGGGGTCCTCGGGCTCTCCTGGTCCCAAAGATGGTGGGTAACTTTAGATGTTACTTATGATGGTGAGTGCTGATCGACTCTTAGATACTTTGTTTCAAGTCCGTAACCTGGAGGTGCTGAGTTACAATCCCTGACGGATAGTTCGAAACATAATTGAAGTTTTAACATGTGTAAGAGTATGCACCAAATCAGCGCTGGGCATCTCTGCACTCATAGGCAGAAATGACGACATGTGAAAACTGGTGGACATTGTTTGGAATGATCAAAAATAAAGCCACAAAGCCACTGGAAACGCACCAAAAATTTGATGATAAAGGATTTGAAGTCTTTACTTGCACCTGATATCCTTGTCTGTTCCCGACCATGTGATCAAGGAATCGCCTGAGGAGCAAATTGATGATCGAAGATCGATACTCTTATCCGTCCACCGACTGCAAGAGATATTTCGCTAGGTAAGTAAACGTCAGACTTAGAGTAGTAGAGTATGTTATTCAGATCACACACTTAGACTGTGACGTTTTGTTCATCAGCGAACTCCTGAAAATACACAGAAGTCAGGATAATATATGGAGGCACACCTCGATTTCGTTGCGCCTCGGCAGCAACGCCGAGTAAGCAGAGATTGCATAAATATGTTATTTGTTCCTCTGCGAGAGACTTCCGATCTATCAATATGAGGAAGGACATGCAATTCTAGCCTCGACCTCGCTCCGATCATACCTATCAGCCTCGCCAGCGAAAGCTGAATTCGTTCCAAATACTCAAGCTAGAAGCATGGCTTCAGCCAAAGCACGTTCTCGAACCCGCCGTTGAACTTGAGGTTGCACTGTCACTGTTGTGGTGACTACTGTTGTCGAATGTAATGTCGTTATGCTACAGCATTTTCATGTTAGCTTTTATTTCCTTTTCATTTTGAAAATACACTCACGATTGGGATTCAGATATAATCTCACTCAACGTCATCGTGATCGTTGTCGGCTGTCCACTTATTGTGATTGTAGTCGTTGATGTCGTAGTTGAAGTCTGGGTGCCACCGGGCGCAACGACCCTAGTATTGCTCTTTGCTTCGGTGCTTGAGTCGCTGCTCGTCAGAGTGGAAACATACGTTGTGGCATTCGCAACCATAGAAGAATATGTTATCTGTGTTGAGAGTGTGAAGTTTCCTGCTCGTGCTGTCACGCTTTGCATAGGAGCGAAGAGGAATACCATATCCTGGAGCGGTTAGCTATCTGAAGAGAAACCAAAGAAAGAGTGAATAATTACAGATGGGAGCGATGTTGAGATCGACAGAGTACTTGTGGTGGATACAAGCACGTATTCGGTGTGCACTATCCACACTTCTTGAACCGAAACACAACTTTCTTTGCCGTAGAAGTCGAATGTACAAACTAGGAGAGTGATGTTCGTAGGATCATTTGCTGCCAGGGACTGCCATGGAGCATGCCAGTATGACACGACACTCTGTACGTATGTTGTGGTTTCTATCGTAGGAGATAGAGTTGGGGAAGAGCTTGGAGGAGCAGGAGGAGATACATCGTTACGCTTTTGAATAGGAGTGACAGACGAAGGTATAGTTGTGGTAGCTAGGGCGTAGCTGCTTTGCGTAGAGAATGTAATATTCTCCGAACAATCAGTGATGGTGGTCTGTGAGAATGCATATGTGAGTACAGTCGAGCAAGTGGTGGTAGTAACTGTTTCGAATATAGTTGAGCAGGATGTCGTATTCGAGCCTGGTGTGTTGCAAACTTCGTAGACAGGTATAATTGATGTGACGACCATGCCTTGAGAAGTCGACGTAGGCGCTATAATGCTTGCGTTGGGAACAGAGAAAGTGTATGATTCTGAAGCAGTTGTAGAATGAATGAAACTAGCTAGATACCACGACTCGCTCAATTCCTCGGCCCCGATATCTCGTTTATGGCCAATATGGAAGCGTCCGTGACGAAACCAAGCCGCATCAGCTGGGACGCACAGCGTCGTGAAAACTAAGGAAAATGAAAGGACTGTATTTAGGATCATCTTGTTGGATTTCCAGTGGTAAGCGTGAGGATAGTATTGACGATGCACTGGCAATGAGCAAGGTTCAAACAGTGGAAAGCATCACTTATGCCCAAGTATATAACTTATCCATCACGTCGCGCAAGAGGCATGGCTGGTATGGATTTTCTCCTATCACGCGTTGCAGCTGGGTTGAGGAATGCGGAGATGACGGGCACATGGCTCGGCGTCTCCAGCCATTTTTGAAAACTTTTCGAGAAGCTTAACTGAGTTAGCGTGGGAAGTGCTTATAGATAGAAATCATCGCGCTGGTATGATCGAGAAGGAAGAGATGATAAGGAAGATATGTCTAAAATGAGGGAAATGAAGGTTGTCGTCGTCCCGACGACATGCACAACTTCCCTTTTTCGACCACCGTACTAGGCTTCGAGTATTTGTTTCTCCATATCTTCGTCTTTCAACTTGCAAAACACAAACACAAGTCTCTTAATATTAAATTCTTCCTTCCATCTCAGACATCTCGAAACTTTCCTCGCTACCACACGATGGCCCCCAAAAAGTCACATTCCACAACCAACCCCCCTCTAAAGCCAAAATCAGCCCCGCCAACCACAACCCCACCACCCAACTGGCCACCCTTCAAGCCCCTCCTTCCAGTCTCCGACCTCTCATTACACACTTTAGTTCCATCTCAGATTGTCACCATTCCGAACTTTTGGACTTCGACATTATGCAAAACTTATGTAAACTTTTTGAAGACTTTGCCATTGGTGACTACCCCGGGCAAGCCGAAAAAGGGAGATGCGTTGAGGTTCAATGATCGGTTTCAGATAAATGATGAAAGGTTTTCGAATAGCCTCTGGAAGGAAACGGGATTAAGGGACCTAATCTGTGGTTCTGACGAAGAGGATAGAGACAGGGAGGCGATGAGTGAGAGGGAGAGGAAAGAGTTGTGGTGAGCTTCGTTAGACGAGATTCATTCTGTATAGACTGACGGAAGGTAGGGGAGGCGAAGTAGTGGGTCTGAACCCGTCGATTAGGATATATCGGTACAGCAAGGGGCAGTTCTTTGATCAACACTGTATGTGTTCCCATTTCACCACATGGTCACGCGTGGGTAGAGGTTAACGTTAATGTACCTAGATGATGAGTCCAATGTTCTCACGCTAAATACCAAGCCTTCAACTACACCAGCGAGAACAACCTGGACACTGCTTCTATACCTCACTTCTCCTGCAACGGGTTGTCAGGGCGGTGAAACCGTCTTCTACCCAGACGAGATCCAGTTTCCTGGTAGAAGCAATGCGATCGAGAAAGAGATTGCAGTGGGATTGGAGACGGGTATGGTCCTGTTACACAAACATGGAAATGACTGTATGTTGGTAAGTGACCAGGTATAGCTCTGTGTGAAATATTCGGGCTGACGTTGGTATAGCACGAAGGCAGGGAGGTGACGGATGGCGAGAAATGGGTCATCAGGACAGACCTATGTGTGAAGAGAGAAAAGTCTACATTTTTAAATTGATAGTTGTCCATGGTAAAGAAAAGAAAGCCTATGAATACGGAGTCAGAAGAGCCATATCTCGACCATCGATGATGTACAGCCCGTGCCCCTTCCATTCATCTTGCTTTGCGGAAGGCTAATTGTACTCTGGAAGCTTTGTCGACGAGAGATCGCTCACTGGCCAGAACGAGATTTTGCAGGTAATTTGATGTTCTGGTCCATGTACTAATGCTGTTAGTTTCGACCTAAAGCACAAGATTGGGTTCAACATACCCTTTTACCATTCTCGGATTAAGTACACAAAGCCCGAACGGTCCCCTTCATTCCCCACACGAAGTTCAAACAAAATCAAGACCATTTTCTATCGATTTACAGGTGGTAAAAGTCTGCGATTCTAGCCCTCAATTCAATTCCCATCCGAATTTCAATACCAGGCTTCCAAAAGGGTTGCCAGAGGGAGCCTGGCCATCCCAACATGAGGAGGACATTGAGTGACGGGAGTATATGGAAAATTTTGCTGAACTCTTGCATGAATTCTACCCTGTGGATTCTCAGGGGATATTGTTGATGCGTCCGCAGCTCGAATACAGTGTCCGAGTATCTGTAGTCCGTAGGTATGTAAAGCCATAGCAGGTGTACCTATTGTTGTATGTCTACCATACTATGAATCCTTTCGATCCTTCGATTATGTTGATGCGTCTGCAGCGCCGTGTGGCCACGCTTCGGAATTCCTTTTGCAATCTGGTCGTCAATAGAATGGTTGAGAAGGATAGTAGTGAGAGCGAAGCAAAATCATCAGACGTGTTGAGACCATGATATTTCGTCCTGCGTGATCTTTATTTGGGACGTTGTATGTGAGAGTTGACGTAGAACTCGAAACGAGCAAGTTGTCTTTAAGATGTGTCTTATTCGGTGCTGGAATAACAGAGGTCAGAGGTCGTATGCGGTTTTCACAATTCAAACCATGGCTCCTAAGATTGCTGCGCACCCTATGATGGAGAATCTACTCCATTACCTGGTTCGTGACATTTAGGGCCACCCACAACAAGACCAGTCTTGTTGTGTGTTGTTGTTATGGATCCTAGGATGGATGATATCTTCCAATCCCAGATTCGTCCGTTTATGTTGTGTGTTGTTGTTATGAACGCGAAATGGATGGACTCCTCTTCGCCATGATGACTGGAAAGAAAGTAATGAATACCGTAAAGGAGTGGCAGGTCGATGGTGAAAGGAAGAGAGAAATCGGTGAATCTATGTCGTCGGCCGAAGGGAAAGCCGCTGCTGAATGTGTAAGAGGCGAATCGATCATATGAAGAGATGTATTTTGAGTTGGGCGAAGGTGACGATGCGAGACAAGAAAAGGGGACACCCGCTTGAAGATCCCGCTTCCATGCCGGAGTCTGTCGCGTTTGAGGAGACATCAGGACTGGAGTACTAATTTGAGCGATCGCCATGAACTTCTTGGAGATGTTAGTCGCAGCAAACGACACAGAGAAGCAGATACTGACCAGTTTCTGGGTGGATATGGTTCAACAATATTCTTTGGCCATACGATCCAGGATTCCGACACACGACCGGCGGTTGCGGATACGTGGGCAGACAACTCGCTGCAACTCTTGCCTGGTCTGAAATTACTCCACTGGATGTCGGATTCTTGATACGTTCGTAACTACCATGGTTATCAAAGCGGAAGTCGCGTAGGCCCGTCACTTGACTGTAATACGAAACCTCGAGGAACCATTCCATCTCGATATTGTAAGGATACATGGTCTGAGCCAAAAGAACCATGACTGTGTAGGTTTTCTGGAGATACTTCAGGACCAATGTTCTATATTGAGGTTGTCCGAGTTCTTCATCTGTGCCTACGATTGAAAAGGAGTTGAAGGCATCAATGATGTCGCCCAGTGCTGAGATGACAACGTGTCGGTCGGTGTGGAATCGCGGTGGAAGTGGCACTCTTCCAGCCGCCCACAGTCGCAAAAGGCGCATATTCTTACAAGCCTGACGTAAACACCCAACCACGCGAGTGGCCGACTGTTCCAAGGATTGACTGCAGCTACTTTCGCGAATCGATACCAAACATTCTTCGTGCCATCTGTCGAGACTAGACCGGGAAGGACACCCCTCAAGATGGATTTTGAGCTCCTGTGTAGGCCATTCCAAAGGACGCTCGATATCAGATCTGGGACCTCTCACAACGTATATGTGGCTTATCACGTCTGTTAGTAAAGACATCTCTACAACATAATTAGCGTCTCTCTCTGCGGTAATGACTTGACTTACTTCATGGAGCTGGCAACAGAGTGTCGCCGAGGTTGGTGGTACACGAGTTGGAGTAGCTCATCAGAACATCAATAGGGCCTTCCTTCTTTACGCAACTGCGGTCACATCTGGTGACGGAGAATTCATATGCTCCCGAGGGCTCACTACTCTAGCTCACAAGTAGCGACTTGCACCCACCATCGAGGACTGCGGATGCGGTGGCAAGCGTTGAGAAGTTATATTATCCACTGGTTCCCAGTCAGGCATGTGGTTGGCAGACTGGAATGTCCTAGGAAATGAAGTTGGTTCCTCCTCGGCGCGGGGAAGACCCCCTTTTTACGCTTTGACGAATCTGCGGTAGCGCCTCGATCTTGGAACCGGATATCTGGACTATGACAAAAAGGCACCTCGAAGACAAACCAAGATGATGACTATGGGAATTACTGGTTTTGGAAGAAAATGAAATCGTAATTTGAATTCTGAGTTGTCGTTTGCTGTGTTCCTTCTTGTCTCAACAAGTACCCCATTCCAGAGTACCTTCGTCCGGGAGCACGTATCTCGTCTCGAAGTCGTCTCGTTGGGATTGGCTGACGAGGGAATGCTGGCTGATTGTGTGTGACACAAAGCTCTAAGACAAGGGCGGAGTTGGCCGCTGATAGTTTTGTGGCTGCAATCCACTTCGTCATTTCAGGGATCTCGTGAAAAAGAAAAAGGGAAATCCGATGTTCTGTCGACCCTCCTGAGAATTCGACGCTCCAGGGCAGCCCAATTTAACGCATTTTGAAGAGAGCAAATTTTATACAACAATAATCAGATATCTGCACTGATTGAAGACTAGAGATATCTCTTGTTCGAGTAGTCCCTGGTACCCGAGCTTTTTGACTTGGAACATGATTCGGCTCTCCTCCACGTTGGGGGTTGCAGCACGAAGGATTGTAGCTGGAAGCAGGGGAGATATATAGCAAAATTCGTTGAAATTTCTTAGCGAAGTTAGTAGAGGTGCAGTAGACGATCGTGTTCAAGAGAGAAAAGGAAGGGGCATCCGTCCTGTTCAGACTCGAAAGAGGATGGTCTTCGCTTGCCGATACCCATTCTTTATTTGGCTCCAGATACTAGTCCTCTCGGGTATAGAAGCTACTAACGCAAGATACTAACCTATGTACTTATCCAGCTGTGAGTTTTGCTTGTGGAATCAATGCAGAGGACATGACGATGAATGAGATATTGAGTGCTGAAGTAAGGCAGGGTTGATAGACCAGTATAGTAAGGACCTCGGAGCCTCATTGCCGTTAGAAAATGCTTCTCGAAGTAGCGATCTTGAAAAGTGATATGTAATGAAGTTGATGGGAACATCAAACGGCTTCAATGCTCTTATTGGTAATGAAACAATATCGGCCGACCTAGTGCCGTTCCAATTGTTGCATGACGATAACTTTTTTCGATCAGACAAAAGGGAGTTCAGGAATATAAAAGGCTTCTATAATTAGGCGACGATGTTCATAACTGACCAAACATTGCGAAGTTCCTCATGTTTGGGCTACTGGTAGGTGACGGTGTCTACTACGAGTATGTATCTTTACCCATGCCTTTGAACGAAATGTACACCTGTCTTTGGCTGCGATCTGAACACCGAGGTTTACGAAGAAGTGAGCTATGATGGAAACCACCAGGGGGGATTTGGTTCTATACTTATTGTTGAAGTGATAAAAGAGAAAAGACAGAGAACTTATGGAGTCACAGGAGCTTGTTCAGGCAGATGAAATTATGAGTGCTGTACTTGCACCCTGTCTGTTTGCTGCAGTGGTGTAAAGCGGCCGCGCTAGTTCTAAAAATATCGAGGGAAGCTCTGAACAGAATCGAGCTGCCTACCTCATCTTTCTCAACCTCTCGCAATCAACGCTATCTGCGCATTTCCAGCAGACTTGGTGTCTCCAACCTCGTGAATGGTCGCTCTCTACTCCTCATAAGGCTGTCCTCAATGGCCTTCCTGCAGCACCCAACAATGGCCGAACCCACGCGCACTCCACAAACATCCCCAGCATCCGACTCACAATCCGCATTCTTCTCGCAGCGGGCACGGCGGCAATTGAGCCTCTTTGCTGCAGGCGCAGGCTTTTTTGCTATTGCTACAGCCATCACACGAAGGTCGATCGTCCGCCGATACAAAGCATCAATACCTAAGTTCTACCAACCGAGCAACAGGTCGAATTACGAGGTCAATGGCGCAATGGAGGCATTTGAGGCTTTGAACATTGCAACTATAAATGTCTTCAGCATAGGCATGATGGTCAGCGGAGGACTGCTTTGGGCCTTTGATATCTCATCTTTGGAGGACATGAGGAAGAAGGTCCGGACGAATCTAGGGGTGGATCCGATCCGGACGGATGAGGATGCCGAGCAAGAGATTGAGGAATGGTTTGCAACAGTGCTCGCCAGGAAAGAGTTCAAGGCGCTCCGCGCAGAGAAGAAAATAAAGGATCAGGAGGAGGTGAAAGATCAGGAGAAAAAGGCGTGATCGTTGGGAGTGGAAATGATATCCATCTAAGTGTCCGTTCCCTCCAAATACTGCCTCCTTGGGGCCGTCCCCGAGGATCTGAAGGCACAGTGCCAGCTTATGGCAGTGTGGAAGGAAGGAAGGAAGAACCCCAGTCAGCGCCCGTGTTGAAGGGACGATCGTACTAAAATCAAACTCCACTTCCATCAAATTTCCATTCATGTACATCACAAATTGTCCTTTCGATCTCTCGAATCTCTGGCCATCGGCTCTAGACTCTTTCCAAAAGTAGTTCTTCGTGCATGAGTGGCTACTCACAAGTTAGGCAACATTTTCTTTGATCCTAGCAGCACACACTGTTTCAGCACTTATTCTCATCGGTATTTGCTTTTGCTTACGTCTCTATGCGCACCGCTTGTGCTTTGCATTCGACCAAGGTTGGTGGCGGAGGAGTTCGACTGGTCTAGGTGCCAGTGGGCTTGCTCGACAAGGGTCGGAAGGCTCTTCCTTATTAGCCGCGGTAGCCTCCAGAGATATCCGTCCTTACGAGGCTTCAGCTTTCTGCAAGGAAGAAGGGAGAACCGAACTGTCGGGAAGCTCTTGAGATTAAATCGTACCAACCATCTAATGCCGCCGTTCTATCACATTCTTCGCTGGGAGCTCTGCATACTTAAGGTTTTGAGGACCTTCAATTTTTATTACCGAAGCGACAATAACTTTGTTGAATTATGGCACCTAGCCAAAACGAGACATTGGATTGTAGGGTGCGAGTTCGAAAATATGTGCTCATTGCACAGCCGACAAGATGGCGGCAGAAGAGTGAGCGAGTAGTCGTCCAGTCACCTATGCTTGACATACCGAGCACCATCACACAAGTACCAGTCAAACGTTATCATGGCGAAGAGCAGAATTGCGTTTGTTTCATTCCGCGGACAGACATTGAAAAAGATGCAAGCAACATCTATGAGAAATCGCAAGTCAGCAGAGCCACATTCACTGTCATAGCTCACGGTGTGGCGATTATCGACAGTTCTCCTTCCGACGACTTGAAATATCTTTATGGAGATACATTCTGGATCTCTATAGGAGCGAACACAAACGGCTATGAAGAATCGGTCCCTGTGATCAACCTGCGAACTCGCCAGAGCGGTATTATCCAAGTTGATCGAGTATGCTGGTATCCGAAGATTCGCGGACCTGGTCAGGAGTTATGGACGCTTGGGGGAGAGACTCGGAAGTTAAAGCACTACGGCTCAAAGAAATTCTCGTCTTGGTCTTGGGTAGTTTGCCAGTACATGGATGGAACAAAATCGACAACCAAGAATGTCGAGATCCCGACCAAAGACTTCGCAATGGCTGATCGGTCATTGCTGTCGGCCTCAGACTCAAGGGCATTGTTCGAAGTACAGTATCGATCTATGCAAGAACGCCCTACAAGCAGTGGTGTAAGTTCAGCTATTGTCCCTTCACCATGTTCAATAGGCTCCAACATCTCACTTTTGCCTACACCCCCAGCATCGCCCGCTATCGTGCATAAAGCAAAAAATGAGGATAGGGAGACGGTTGCACGCCAAAAACAAGTTAGTTCGTCGAAGAACCTCGATTCATTACGAAGAATTGTTGCAATGGCAGTGAAACAGAAGTCGCAAGGTCCGTACATCCTCAGAAACAGCGTAACCCATCCACAACAGCTTCCTTCATCAGCGCCGCGCAGACAATCCGAGGAATTAATCCACTTGGATATTAGCCCAGACGAAGGAGACGATGATTTAAGTGAAGAAATATCATCACCGTTGCATACAAGAGATTCTACCGTCTCATTACTCGATGCCGAAGGTGAGCAGTTGATCCTCGAAGAACCAGTCAACCTAGATGGAGCGGACCTTTTTATAGCAACACTTCTAACTGACCTAGCTCGAGATGAAAGGAAGGAACCATGCATATCAGTCACTGCATCAACTATAATTAGCGATCCATCCGCTGCTATTCGGAGAGATTGGAGTAGAAATAAGCCAAAACACAATCCCTTACTCGATGGGCTCTGTGACATGAACATTTCAAATTGTCACTACATAACCAAATCCACGACACGACACTTCCACTCACCTCCTGAAAAATGCCGACGTCCCGTACTGGCCTCTACGTCGACAGCATTCGGGAGTCGACATACGAACCCGAATTATCCCCCTTCCAACCACGAGCACGAGCACTGCGTCGCAAGACTCGGACCTTTCCCCCATACCGCAGGTGACTGTCTCCTCGCTAACGCACCCGTCTGCTTCCCGAACCATAAATGTTGCAGGTGGGATCCCGTTGACCTCGAGGGCAGATCAATCGCTCCAGACCGAGAATTCTACGACGTTAAAATTCTTCAACAAGGACGAAAGAAGAGGATCAAGATCTGTGACACGAGGTCGAGAGTCGAACTCAAAGTGGCGGCCGGATTTGAAATCGAGGATGACGATATTGCTGATCTGGGCGATGCCGGGAGAAGTTTCAAGGCTGCTTTGGATGCCGGTAAATTGAACGAGGAGATTAAGAATTTGGTTGATATTGGGTCTACTAGCTATGATAAATAAAGTGGTAATGAGGACTGAGGGTTCTTGGAGAGAATGATGGCGTTGTTATACACAGACCATACCATGGACTCGCTGTCGATATAAGTCGATTGGGAGCATGGTTTGCATGAGCAGTTGGTTGCGGCGCTAGGTATTACGGAATAAAGGGTTCGGAAAGTGGAGCATTAATTAGTTGATGGAGTTCATTGCTTTATATCCCTTGCTGCTTTGAGTATTGTCGAACAAGTATAAGTATATCCTAGCATCTCTTGTCTACTTGACTCATGTTCAGCATTGTGTATACATATATCTCTTTTGGTGCCGAGGAGATTAAAGCCCATTTGATCCAATACAGTTCAATTTATGTGTCATAATCTATGCTTTATTATTGATTGATGATCCAAGTTTGTCCTGTCCCCCTTGATGGATCACGCAGATTCAATTCACGTACAATATTCTGACCTTTCGGAGGTGCTCTTGTCCTCTGTTAGCAAGTGTCAAATGGCTGCAAGCTATCCTTGAAATGATCCTTTCCTTTTCACCATAACTGCCTTCCTCTCTTCTCGTCCGAAACAAGCAAAATACGAATATCCACGCGCGTCGACCTAGATCACGCTGTCGGATAATCCATCGTCATCCTCACGTTCTCCCTCGCTTCAGTCCCTAATGGAGTCCCACCAACACCATCCTCAAAACTCCCTCTTCGTCCCCAATTTCTCGGTTGTCTCTTTAGGAATGCACCTACAGCGCCCAGATACCCTTCATGTCTGAGGAAATAAGCTTTCTTCTCGCCATTACTCCAGAATTTGATAGCATAGCTCAACGTGTTCATCGTCTGCCTATGACCACGAATGAAGGAACCTCCAAAATAGATCGTCGATAGGGAGTGCTTCTCGGATTGTAGGTACGCGATTTGACCGATGTTATTCGAAATGGCGTATAAAAGAGACCTTGAGATATCCGACGTCGAAAAAGGAGGAGACTTCGGTTCCTGTTCATAGGCATGGGCATGGGCATGTGCATGCGCTTCAGCATCCCCATTCGTTAGACCCCCTGAATCTTCAGCTTCTCGTTCTGCTTCCCGTTTCATCTTAAACACCTTCCCGAAACTACTCGCAATGGTGCTTGATTTGAGGCCTATCTTTCCGTAATCTGTACCGTAGATGTCACCTACGAGCATGTCGACTTTGGCGTTGTCGCCTGCTTCTGCCATGCCGAGCATTTCATCGAATGTGCGGGAGCCGGTCAAGAGGGAAAGGAGGCCCCAGAGGGTTCCGCCTCCGAGAGAGGTCCCGCCGACTCGCTGGTAGGCCCGTGGGCCTGAAACTTTGATCATGGAAACGCCGGAGCCGATATTGACGAGGAGATAGGGGTAAATATCCGAGTGGGGGACTTCGAAGTGCATTGGATCGGTTTCGCTATAGGTGAATACCTCGCGAGGAATTTCAGTAATGAAGAAGTCGAGACCTGGTATTACGTGTCAATTTGGTCCAGAATTCGAGAAATGGGCAAAGCAGACCTATTATCAAACATTCCATTTCGTCCTCTCGTAATACGTCCACACCCAATGCATCCCGGATCTTGTCATAATACTTGTATGCGCCTCCTCCCGTAGCCATGATACATAATTCTCCTGGCCTCGACCCATTGAGCTTCTGCTGCTTGATCTTCAATTGGTTCATGAACTCCACACAATCGTCTATCCGGTCCGTCTCGAAATTCATAAAGTTCAATCGTCCACCCGGTTCTCTCGAATGCGGTTCCCTGGAGAAGAAAACCAATTTTGCCAACGAACCTCCGATCTGCCATTTCAATTAGCAATTACTCCCAGTAAATGGCAGTAAAAACCACATCAATGAGATCCTAAGGAGGAGGTGTCAAAGCTCACATCAACAGCAATATGGCTAACCACCGCAGTATGATTGGGTAGCCTGATATCTTTGGTATCGTGACTCCCTCCATTCACAACAGGCGCGGTACTTCCATTCGGACTCCCATTCTCCTGGTCAACAATAAAAGCACCTTTCACATTGATCTTGACGGATCCAGGATGCGTGATCGTGCTGTCTATCTCCGCAGTATTCGTACGCATACGGAGTGGCACTTGTGCGTTCGAGGTCGAGGAGGTTGGCGGGGTCGCATCTTGATGCGAAATCTCGGCCCCTCCCACCTCCTTCAAGATGTCCTTCTGCGATGTCTGCGCATCCGCAGACATGAGGGCGGGTTATTGCTGGCAACTGTGCCAGCGAAAAGGGCGTTCAGGAAGGCATCAATGAATTGGCAAAGTGAGTGAGATTTTGGGAGCTCGTGGCCCGGTGATTATTATTTCGAGTCATCTGTGCTCTTTGCCGAAGTGTCGCCCTTATCGATTAGGGGGAAATATGGGGTAGGTGGGATGGTTGGAGCACGGAAAGGGGTCCTTTGGCCCGAGGCATATTCTCTTTGGACTGTCGGGAAGGGCGGGCAGAATAAGTACGTCGTGAGAGATGGATCGTGTGGCCAGTTTGTGGGATGTTGTACGTTCTGACGGTCGAGTGCCGTTCGATAGCATGTGAGAAGGATCATATTTGGGTGGTGAGGCGTGCTCCAAAGGAGAATGCCCATGCAGACTCCCCAGGGTGTCTTCCAGTTAAGTTTGTGTTACAGTATTGCCTTCTCAACTGTCAAGGTTCTCGAGATCTTTTGAGCTGTGGGCATGAGCGCATACGAATACTAGGTGCAATTGAGTGGTGAGAGGACGAAGGCTGGAGAACGGCGCATCGCCTTGTCCGCGCTCTTTGACTTGACCGCGAGGCAGAAGAGATGTCAATGACCCATTGTACGATATCGACGCCATATTACGCCACGTTCGACCCGTCAAACATCACTGTCACAGACTTGAAAACGACACGACACTCGACGGCCCGAGTGGGAAGAGAATGTCACCATCAAACATGATCCGAAGAACGCCTCGCAAAATTGTACTCCCCGCGCTTCGTTTGAATTGCCCTCTCCTTAGTGGTCCAGCAGCTCATCTCATCTTCTGTGACAGCACCGGATGGTGATCAATGCTTTCCCATTGCTATTTTGACAGTTCCCACTTGATACGTTTCAAGTTTACAATCAAGCTTTCTTTCCGCGTACTCATTACGGCGCAGGTTTCGGATAGCCAGCATGCTGGTGCAGATCTGCAGTTCAGCTGTTGCGGACCAGGTAAAAGTAAATCTAGACAAGAGATTTGACATCGGATCCTCCGCGTTGGAAGTCTTGGAAGAGGCTCTTTAAGAGCGGAGAGTTCGCCCGTGCCGTGCTGGAAGCTCTGCAGGACTTCTGGAAAGTCTGCTGGTGTGCCGCTCATTTTTTTCTGACTGCTTGACGCTCCTTTATTTTGTTCTCTTAAGAAGTATAGAACATAAAGTTCATCCAAAACCTTGCAACTGTTGAACCTTAAAAGGTTGTGGCCTCATTCGTTAGACAGATCACCATGTTTCTGAAAGAACATGAGCAGAAGTCCTCGTGGGCTTCAAAAAGAGCTCAACGATGCCTTAGCTTCGCAGTCATCTTCGTGTAAGTTTGATCTGATGACAATAGGAGCCTATCTCTGATCATGCACCAGTATCATTCTTGTCCTTGGCATCTCGTCACACAACTCCTGGCCCAAGAAAGCCGAACTCAGACTCGACACCGTAAGACCCTACTCATACGGCTCAACACCCGAAGCTGGTAGACCGAAACTTCCATTTGAAAACAATTCCATTCGGAAATCGACCGAAGACCCTTTCTTCGATGTAATCTATTACGAAGATGATGATTACGAGGATGAAGACGACCCCCTAGCGACTGCTCAGCAGCCTATCCAGCGTCCAGAGGAGCACGACGAAATTTTGACAAGGGATGAACTGAAGAGTCGAGAGGGAAATCTCATTGGCCTCCATTGAGAAAATGCGAGATCATTTTGTGTTACGTTGGGGCGTTCTTGGGTGGCTATTATTGGTTTCGTGGCGCGAACTTCGATTCTTGGGGCTTGAGATAGGGATAAGGCGGATCGAAAAATCCGGATTTGTAGAATGAGTGAGACTTTGTGAGATGTGATATATCAGATCGAGGCTGCACGATCTGCATTGGCCAGATGCATGAGCATGTATCCAATAGTCACATTGTAGTAGATTTATGGGCTGTTGTCAGCTGGATGGTTATTCGTCAGGAGGCGACGGTGCTTCTCCACCAGAGACAGATGTCTATTTATAGCTTGTTAAAAGGAACATCATTAGAGGGAGGGTATTAGACAAAAGCATTGGTGTATTTTACGAAGCAAGCCTTATCTGCAGTGAACAAATAGACACAAGACCACCTCGCACTCGAGGTCCATTGGGGTAAATTACAATCACGTGATAACGCATTCTCTACCCACCTACAGGTATACCCAGTATCTAGGTAGCTGCCGGGCGGATGGAGAATAGACATAAAAGAATTCATGCAGAGAAGCACTCTAGAAGTATATCAAGGGTAAATTGAAAACGGCCTCTGTGCTTGGACATGTGATAGTGACGACACAAATTACCTACCTTGCTTAGGTACTAAGTAGGAAGAGCCGTCAATATCAAGAAAACTTGAATTTACCCACTCAGGAATGAGAAAATGCTTATAGATAATCGCACTTCTTCTTGAAACTATATCATTCTTCTGATTTTCAGTAAGATATTCACGAGAGCATTCCGTGAAACCCTTGGTAATAATACAACTCAATAAAATAACCTAGGAGCCCATGACTCTCGAAATCAGAGATACAGGTAAGAATGCCATTAACTTCGCAGCCAAATAGTATCTCAAATCTAGAACCTGAGTTCGAAAGAGCTCTGAGAGGGAATGAAAGCATAACCAGCCTTTGTGGAAGGGCCATGTTCGCCATAGCTGAACTGATTCTTGTAGCCCTAGCCACAAGTTACCACTCCCAAGCATATCTACAAATCTGTGCTTGGCGTGTCAATTTCTGTAGGACAGACTTCCAACATAAATGTTCCTAATGGTTCACTTCGAAAGGACCAGCAGAAGCTAGACTTCCCAAACTTCTGAAACAGGTGTCTCCAGCTTTCAGCATAAACCGGCTTGATAGCGCAATCGATCGTTGATAGCTAAACGATGCTTATGCGATGCTCGCTGCGTTCCACTGGAATAGGGGAGCCCAAAGTCCTCGGTGCCACCTGCGTTGTGTTTGCACCAAATGACCGTCTAAACGCATTCGTATCATCCACAACTTATATCACCTGCGGAAATAGATACTGTTCTTAATTGCGTCGAAGCAGGTATTTTCCATTCCAGCCTTGCCAGTGCTATGCCACGAAAAGCCAAGCCATTCCAGTATAATACATGCCGTAACTGGCATGGGAGTCAGATTTCGAATGTCTCGAGCATGATCTCCCAATATGTCCGTTTGATATCGCTCGTCCAGGTTCAGTCCGCCAGTCCTCCCCAGCACCATGTGTGGTCTCTATGCTCCTCCTACTAGAATATTATTGACTGGAATATGTACTGCAGATAGGGGTTAGTTGCCATTGACGACATCATGGACATGCTAACTCACTCAGTTTGACCAAGTATCCAACCGCGCCCATAACAAGGAATCCAACGCCAACAGCTTGCGAAATTCTGATGAACTCCCGTCTGTCCGCTAAAAGGAGGTCAGTCTACGTATATAGAGATTGCGGAGAATCGCATTGCTGCGATCTTTTTCCAGCTAGACAATATTTGGGTAGGATAACTGTGCGAAAGTGTCCATACGCTTTGTGCATCTGTTGATAAATTGTGTGCCATCCTTGATAAAGTCCCTGGGGATGTCCATAAACTCTTGAATTTGATCGGACATGTTTGCGAATTGAGGAGGTTGAGTGGAAGAGAATGCGAATTCTTGGGGAATACTCGCAGCTGAGAATCTGTCTTTGGGTTGGCTTGCTATTGAGAAGGAGACAGCGCAAATAGTTATGATACCAGAGATGTGGTCTTTCCGAAGCTGTAATTGTGGATCACAGGGTTCAGGCCAGATTGAGAAGACTGACCGAGAGACCGGAACGAGGAGTTTATCCGGCCGAAGGCAACCCGAAAAAGCTCCAGCCAGCTCCTCAAATCCTTCGACACGTCCTCGAAACCGCCAACCAACCAACAACCACTTTCCTTTCGACAATCATTGAAACAATACCCGCGCAGGCCTTCAACAACAACCTGCTTCGCCGATTGACGAACATCGAATACTTGGGTTGGAGTTTCGTGCTGCGGACAAGGCTCTGGTTAGGCTGAAAGAAGGGGGAGTTGGACAGTGGTCTTCTTTACAGCCAACCTTTCACTTTTCAAGACGGATGTGTTATTGCTTTCCAATCTAGAGTTGGCTCTTGTTCTCCTGGGGATACTCACTTCAGAAAATACACATCAAAAGGTTTCCTGTACGGAACGAATCATTCAAGATTGCAAGCACAGAGCTTCATCTTCCATCTCCATTGTGTCTGCATCTGCCAAAGAAGGCTATCAGACTTGAGCTCAGTTCTAGTTGGTTTTAGGAGTGTACGTATTTGTATATCCCATGTATCTCGGATTTCGCTTGACGTTCTTGGGCGTCAATGCCATCGTGGAGTTTGCTCAAATGTTTTCAAGCGCTGATATCCCGGTCATTATTTTGCAGACGACCTTACTGTGCAATAAAAGACAAATACAGAATTTATTCACCACTAGGTCAAACCATTCTTCACCTTCATTGTGTTTAAAGCACAATCCTAATTCCCACAATGGCTGACGACGAATTCGACATCGACATCTACGGAGATACAAATGCAGAGCCTGAGGTAGATCTTGGAGTCAAAAAGGACGAGGACGAAGAAGGCGACATGAAGATCGATGGTCTCGAGCCCACCAACGGCCACGCGACCGAGTCCAATGGCGCAAAGCATGAAGAGGAGCAAGATGATGATTACGTTGACATCAAAACCAGCCATGACGATCAAGACAGCAAGATGCAGCTCCAGCAGAAAATCAAGAGCACTGACGAACCTGGTGGAGACGTCCTCACTATTCCCAAACAAGCCCCCCAGCAACAAGGTGTGAAGAGAAAGGAAGGTTCTGATGACCGACCCATCGACCCAGGAGCTACAACAGCCTTGCTGATCTCAGAATTACACTGGTGGAACACTGATGATGATATTCGCGGATGGGTAAATCAAGCACAGGTTGAGGACGAACTGAAGGAAATCACTTTCTCTGAGCACAAGGTCAATGGCAAGAGTAAAGGGTAACTCAAAACTTGACTAATTTGGATCACACTCTTACTAATTCATGCTACTACAGACAAGCCTATGTAGAATTCACCTCCCAACAAGCCGCTACCGCTGCGAAGCACAAGATCGATGCCTTTGGAGAAGGACAGCAATATGTTAAGAAGCACACTGTCGTCTACTCAAATCCAAATGTCAACCCGTTCCGAACATTACCCAAGGACGCACCTCTGCGTGCTGGCAAAGAAGGACAAAACAGTCGGCCTGCTGGCGGTTATAACAATGACCGAGGTAACTCGAATGGAAACTTTGGTGGAAACTTCCGCGGACGTACGCCTGGTTACAATGCTCGTGGGGGTATGAACAATAACATGAACAACTTCAACCGGAACTTCTCTGGTCCTGCAATGGGCAATATGGGTGGTGGTGGCTTCAGCTCGGGCATGGGCGGCTTTCCAAATGGTCCTATGGGCAACCAATTTGGAGGCGGCTTCAACAATAGAGGGGGCATGATGGGCGGTATGAGAGGTGGTGGCATGAGAGGTGGTAGAGGAGGAATGAATGGTATGATGGGTGGTATGCCGATGGGAGGAATGCCTATGGGCGGTATGCCTGGAGGTATGGGTGGTATGCCGATGAATATGGGCCAAATGGGAGGCGGTATGCCAGGTAAGATTTCCCCAGAATGCTTGTTCGTGTCTTTGCGAGTTGGTGTCTGGCCTCTGGGACCGAGCAGCCTGCCCCTACTTCCATCAAAATTGAGATCGTCAAATTCAAAACTAACAGTTCAATCAGGTGCAGGTGGCTTCAACGGTATGCAACCGCACTTCAATCCAGCCTTCTTCCAAGGTAACCAAGCTGCTGGCGGTGACTGGCAGAACCCTCACGGCGCGAAACGACCACGACCAGAGTAGACGATAAATTTTGCGGCTCTCTGCGTAATCTGCAATTTTCAAGATTCTGTTTCTAGATCAAACCTTCTCGGGTCAGGGTTATTATGCATTGGGTGGGTTGAATTTGGCGTTGGTTGATCTCGGGGGTTGTTTCCTTCTCATCGATGAGATTATGAACAATACTTTAATTTGCGTGTAAACATCATCAAGGTTGTACAATAGATGGCGTTTTATGCGAAAAGCCTGCAATCTGTGTCTCAATACAGGTTGCTATGTATCAACCCGCTCTTTCCGTTTTTGCTTGGGGTTGAAGGTCATATGAATGGCAGGAGTGTGTCATTGTTTCTCGTCCTTCCTCGGTGGTACCTACTCTCTTGATTGAAGGAAAAATAAGGTAATCTCTTTGCGAAGCGTTTCTTCTTCCCCTTCCCGTCGATTATCACGACACAACAACAGGTTTAAGTTCTCGCTGTTTTGCCTCATTGTTTCAATTTTATGATTTTCATAAGATCTGCTTCCATCACTTCATAATTGGCACCATGAATACCCCCCGCTGGGCTCCTTGGGGTGCCGGCTCTTCTGATCTCAACCGCCGCGACAACAATGCAGCCGCCTCCCCACTTACCAGTTGGATCCAAACCGAACCGAAGAATTATACGTATACTGTATACCATAACACAGCCGCAATTGCGATGATCTTCCTAGCAGCAAATATCTTGCTGTTCACGGCTCTGATAACAGGTTTAATCCTTGGGCTCTGCGGATTGAACATGACGCTCTTAGAACTGCGAGTAGCGACAGGCACTCCCAAGGAGAAGTAGGTATCCATACGTGTACTTTTAGAATATGCTAATAGTTCCCAAGAAAACAAGCGTTGACAGTTGCTCATATGAAGAAGCACCAAACATGGATGCTCTGTAAGTATATCAACCCGTACTCATCTCAAAGCTAACCTCCACAGGTTCGTTAATCATCGTCTCTGTAGCTTTCGGCGAGTCATTTCCATTCCTAGTTCAAAGCCTGAACCCTGGCAATCAGATGTGGATTGCTATCCTCGTATCGACTCTCTGCATTGCTATTATCGGCGAAATTCTTCCTCAATATATAATTCCACGACGAGCAGTAGCGTGGGGCTATTACTGCTGGCCTGTGGTCTGGGGGTGTATGTTCATTACAGGCATCGTTAGCTTTCCGCTTGCATGGTGTCTAGACCGCATCGCTGGACAGAAAGATGATCTGGAATTGTTCACGAACGATGAGCTCGGAGGGCTCATTAGATACCACGAGAAATCCGAGAAGCATGGTGGCGCTCTCGGTCAAGATGCTAGCCGTATCATGATCGGAGCTTTGAAACTTGACTCTCGCAAGATTGGCGGAGAGATTACGGTTATCCCAGAGCCTGACAATAGAGAACAAGATCTAGAGAAAGCAGATCTCATTGTTGTGCAAGGGATGATCGTCAGATGGTCTGTAGTGAAGGTTATTCATATTGACGAACGAGTTGATGAAGATTTCATCAAAAAGGTTCGAGGCTGGTCGTATAGTCGAATCCCAGTCATCGGAAATTCTGGGAAAGATCGCAGGCATTTGCATTCGGACGTATTAGAATGGACACAAGGCACCCAGATCTACGGTTTCTTGCACACAAAGGTACAAACGAACCAGATATATCCATTCAGTTTGTTGACCATGTTTATAGAGCCTTCTTGGCCTCGACTTCAAGTCTCCAGGACTTCATAAAACTCCTTTGCTAGTTAAAGATATGCCGCTATACCCTCTGCCAATTGTTAGAGAAGACATGTCTGTATATGAACTTCTCAACATGTTCCAATCCGGGATGTCGAGGTACGTCACATCCTATCTGAGAAACACTTCGTTATCTAATGGGACTAGGATGGCTATTGTCATCTCAAACGACCAACTCACGTGTAGTAAGGGCGCGGTATGGACTGTTACTGATAGAACCAACGAACAGACTATACTCAAGCTGGAGGAATCGGAGGAAAGTCACCAATGGACTATGGACTATCTCGCGGCTGCAAGAGCAGCATCCGATAACTATGACGACAAGAAGTATCATAGTCGTGGGATCAGATCACCCAAACCAATCGGGATCGTTACCTTTGAAGATATCATAGATACAATTCTTCAGAAGACAAGCCGAGATGAAAAGGATTTCTATGATCGCAAGACTTTGACACCACCCACCAAAACCAAGAAGACGGGAGATTTTCCTGTCGATATGGCTCGACTTGTTAATGCTCACACCAACTCTACCTGTAAAACACAAGAAGTCTCTGGCGCAGCCTTAGGCCCATATGGACAAGCCAGAAATACTTTGAGGAGACGCAACGTCACCAACGACAAGACAATTTGTGCCGTCAACGATATAGGAAAGATCTCCAGTGAACACCGTTCTGGCCCAGGTGCCATGGATGGGGCAAACGAGAACAGCAGCGAGGCTAGCAGTAACGGGATCAAGATCAGGAAAACTCGGGGAGATTGTGTAGAGAGCTCCTACACGCAAAACGGTCAAGGTGGTTTTCACGCCGAGGAGTCTAGTCACTCTAACGAGAATTTATTAACTCCCGAGGACATCGCTGAGTTAGCCGCTGCTTCTTCAACAGAGCACCCGAAATATTGCCATCAGTCGAGCGCGACGAGGAGTCTTCCGTCTCGCAAGTGTGACTCGAGGTCATTATCAGACGAGTTGAAACAGACATTCCGACATGTCAGCGCTGCGCCAAAGTTGCCAACCTTGCGTCGGGTCACCCCATTCTCAAGGAGCACCGCTTCGAGCTCCGGCAGAGAAAGTGACAAATCTAAGGATGCAATGGAACTCGCCATGCCAAAGCCTTTAGCAGCCGCTGCAGAAGGGCTTGGCATTGATGGTAGGCGTATAATCAATTCCAACGTATCTGAAGGATCGATGGAAGAGTTCTTCGATCGTTTCGTCAACCAGCATGTTCCGGAAAAGAGCGGCGAGACCTTATCCCTCGACTCTTCAGATGATGAGAAAGGCATAAAGCAAGATGCAACCCGTCTCTACGATGCTTTCCCAGTTCCTCTTACCCGCTCTTCACCGGAGGTATCTCATCACACCCATCACAGCTTGGTTCCCATCAAAGAAGAGCTTGAAAAGAGGTATGATGGATTTCCCATGGAGCTCTTGGACTATGCGAATAAGGAGAATCGTATCCTTAAGTATATATCATCAACCATGCCTCGCACCAAAGGAGCAGTAAACTTTGACACCTTCGAGAGCACGTCTGATAAGGAATTTCATGAGAGGGAGAGCAGCTTTCACGACGACAGAGCTTTATTGCCGAGTCAGCGCAGGGCGATGGAGCAGAATGAAGAAAGCATTACTGGCATCAGACGCACCAGCTTGTGGTTTTGACATTAGCGACACGCTCCAGTATGTTTTGTATGAGAGGAATACGAGCCAGGCAGAGGGTTATACGACAAGAGTTGCAGGAATATTGTTATAGGGACGTAAGTTGGATTGGTAAATTAAGGCACTAACTTGAGTTTCGTTATGGGATAAGAAAGCTCGTCTACTTTACAGCATAGGTTTACACTTTGGGTAAGGCATGGGGCACGAGGGCCATCTTTATTCAGTGCGTCTTGGTGTCCTATATGGTTCTTCAACGTTGCTGTCTATCGATCGCTCTTTGAAGCAGGTCACCAATTTGTTTCCATCGTCTGCCTAACATTTCTCGGTGACTTGATTCTCCCTCCTTGACAGCATGAACCTGCTTACCCCTCTTCTCGGTATCCTTTTTATACCGCTTTAACACCTTCAGCAACACTTCGTTCACTGCCTCCTGGTCATCGTCGCCATCATCACTACCATCCACAAATCTTTGCCATTTCCTTTCCGATGAGCACTGAGCCCTCAACGCTACCTGGGTTCGATAGCACACGTCATTTTGATCTAAGACGTACTTCCCCAGGAACCCGGCGTCTTTCAACATTTCCTTCTTCTCTACACTTAGTAGAGGCAATATGTAATCATCCAGTAATACCTCATCCCATTGATTCCCACTTTCCTCCTCCGCACCTGGCAAGATAAATCCATACTCCGCTAACAGAAAATCATTGCTATGATTCCCATAACTGATGAAGACTTCCTCGCCTTTCTCATATAATCTGTTGGTCACGACTTTATATCCATCTGCTGTGAAAGAGACAATGCATCCTCGTGAAGCATGATTGAAGTAATCAGCGAAAGGATTCAACGCCATACAGTCGTCATGATTCTTTGGTACTTTGGTACCTGGAACCGGAGACACGAAATAGAATGTTCGCGTGTTCACCAGGAGCCAGACGTAGAGATACGAACCGTATGTGAGTTCGGGGTAATGAGTTGAAGCGAAGGCCCAATCGGATGAGAGTTTTTCTTTCTGATGAGTGAGAAGGGCTTTCGATGCCGAGGGAAGGAGATCTTGTAGTGATGGAGGATAGTGAAGAGGCATGGTGGACTGGAAATCGGAGGTGGTTGGTAGAACGGAAGACCAGAGACGGTACTTTGGGGTTGTGTCTAAGGCGAGCATGAGAGCTAGGAGACCGTGGATTGTTGGTGCCGTTGCGATCAGTGGTTGGAGGGCTTTTGGGAGGGTGTGAATGGTTCGGAGGGCGGAGACGGGAACTGTTAGAATTGTGGTGTTTGCCTAGAGGGTTATTTAGCTTTTGTTCTGCTTGAGGTATATGAATATCCTTTAGCTGAAAAGATAAATGAGTTGGAGAAAAGATAACTTGAAACAAAATTTCAGAGCAAACGAAATTCACTAAGAACTCCGTTTTTTGGGGTTGAACATGGCATTCATGGAATGTTAAAAAGGCCTGACGCCCGATGTGGATAATTCTGTACGAGGCCAAGAAAAGGCCTCAACTTCCGTACTTTTCGCCTCTATAGGAAGCATCTGGAGGTCAGAATAGTCTGCCAGAAGCAAGGCTGAAAAGAGCGGAGAATTCAGAGAGAGCCAGAGAAAGGCAGTGAGTGATATTTTAAATATCTCAATTGAGATGAACATATACTTGTAAATAGAGCCGCAAGAGAGAATGGATAATAGAACATCCCTTACCTCAAGTCTCTTCTCTGCAATGATACCAACACCTCTACCCTCAAATTTATGGGCAGTAATGCCGTTGATCTTCACTCCCCTCTCCGTCACCCATTCTCTAAACTTCTCATGATCTTCCATGTTTTGTTGATTGTCAATTGGTCACGGATTTTCCATTTCTTTGAGAGTGTCATCTTCAGACAAGATATTCTGAGAAATGTTAGTCACTCTCCTCTGCAAGCGGAACGGTCCGAGTGAAGTCCGAATCCGGCTCGGATCCGAGCTCAAGCTTGACGGGGTCAATTCTCGAACCATTTTCAACACCTCTTGCTTCCAAGCTCATTGTTCACAACAATGGCGTTATTTCTACGCTCCAATGCAGTCCGAGTCTCTCTACCCAGAGATCTCATTGCAGCTTGCACGTTTTCATTGCAATGCCGGAGCTTCAGCGTTCTCAATCGCCCGCCACCGAATTATCCTGGTCACATTCCTCTTACGAGGATTGAAAAAGCTGGCTTAGCTGTTGGGTCTGCGATCATGTCTTTGCGCGATCCCTATCGTGGAGGTATTTCCATCGATTATATATTATATAGATACCATACTAAGAGACGAAAGACCTGATCGCAGCCCTTGGCGAAGCTACAGCTACCCCATACTTTATCTACCGTCTTCGCGATGCCATGCTCTCATCCCCTACTGGTAGACGTATACTCAGAGATCGGCCGCGAATCAGCTCGAAGACACTTTCGATGGAGTATCTACGCAAGTTGCCGGAGAATACGGTGGGTCGAGCTTATGCGGACTGGTTGGATAGAGAGGGTGTGAGTCCAGACACGAGGAGTGAGGTGCAATACATAGACGATGAAGAATGCGCCTATGTCATGCAACGATACCGCGAGTGCCACGATTTCTACCACGCCTTAACTGGGCTTCCAATTGTGCGAGAGGGAGAAGTCGCATTGAAGGCTTTCGAGTTCGCGAACACGTTGCTGCCCATGACCGGATTGAGCATGTTTGCTATGACAACTCTGAAGCCAAAAGAGAGAAAGAGGTTTTGGACAATATATCTGCCATGGGCTATCAAGAATGGAGTGGCAGCCAAGGAGGTTATTAATATTTATTGGGAGGAAGAGTTAGAGAGGGACGTTAATGTTCTGAGGAAAGAACTTGGGATTGAAAAGCCTGTTGATTTGAGAGAGATCAGAGAAAAGGACAGGGCGAGGCGGAAGGCGGAGAAAGAAGCCAAGCAGAGGGCTGGAGATGGTTTGGGTATCAATTAAGGATGTACGATATGATATTGCAGATGAGGGACGATATTTTGTAGGCATAGAAGTATTCTCCCTTCCCAAACTCTGCGCTGTCCCTGCCTGATACCATGCTATCATCTCCCAAGATCAGTCCCAACGCCAGAATTATGCATCGAGTTCCATTCCTTGCCTTATGTTTCGGTCCTCGTCCGCTCCCTCACAAATCAAACAAATCGTCGTCCTCATCATCCCACCCGCCCTTCCTTCTACTAATCACAATCTTCTCCTCTTCTTTCTTCTCGGCTACAGCCCCCAATAACTCCTTCAACTGCTCTTCTGTGACCTTCTGTCTCAACTGCCCGCTTCTGGCTAGCATAATGAGTCTGTTCTCGACATCTTGCGCTCGAGACTCTTTGACTAAACGGATGCGTCCGAGTCTATCAGCGGCTTCAGGCTCGAGGATCTGGTTTAGGATGCTTTGGCGGGCTTCGGCTTCTTGTGCTCTATTGATTCGATTCTTAGCTATGGTTTAGGGGCTAGATAGGTGGTGGGGAAGGGGGAGAGGACATACTGTTTGTCGTCTTGAGATGCCCCGCCAAGGGAACTGCCTCCCGCGCCTGAGCTACCGGCTTGAGCTTTGAGTTGCTCGAGACGAGCTTTTCTGATCTTGAGGGAATGTCAGTCGCATGCGATCAGAAATGTGATGAAATCGGTTACCTGTGCTAAATCGTCGTCGTCCATTTCGTACAGTGGTTGTTTTCGTGTGAGCTGTTGCTGTTTGCGGCAGAAATGCGTGCTCTGCCCCGCAGTGAGCGCATTCAGCCTTGTCACCTCATAGAACTCCAACCTTAATTCATAGATTGTTCACGATGCATCACGGGAATTTTTGGACTTCGCAAGATTTTGGCATCTTCGTGTCATTTAGTGATGATATTGATTTTGACTTGAAACGTTTTGAATTTGCTATTTGTACAAGATCACAGCATAAAAGAGGACTATCCCATGACTTCATCACAATGTTCGCTTTGATTCCAAACATAGAAACTTTCAGATCCCCCCTTCGCATTTTCTCATCTTAATTAATCATGCCTCTGCTATAGTACTCTTGAGTGCTGTTGTGGAGGTTGAGGTGGATTTGGGTTCTCCACCTGCTAAAGGAGCATCTCTCGAGGATTTGTATAGTTCCTGTTCCTATTTCTTGTTGAGCGAATGTACCAACTTTAGAGAGACGAAAATGCTGTTGACGACTTTGTTGGAGACGGAGCAGACTCCTCGTCGGGTTCGCTCTTCGATGTAAGTATGTCTGCGGTAGAGTTTTGTACTTCTTTTGAGGCGAGCTCCACTTCTGTTGAATCTGGTTCGAAGCTCGACAATGAAGTGGTCTCCGAGCCAGATGTAGTTGCTAACGACGAAGGTTTTCCCTCTATACTGGCTTTTACCTCCACACTCGAAGAGGAGAGAACAGTGTTTTCTTCCTTACACGGCGAGAGAGCCGTCGGCGTGATAGATTCGTAAGGAGGTATTATTTTCGATACCGATTGAGATGTTGTTAAACTACTACTTGTAATAGTAGAATATGGCTTTATAACTCCATCCCGGATTTGTTCATTGAGCGAAGACAAAAATGGATAAGCTACGTATAACGCAACAACAAAGAGAAGTATTCTGGTGAGATCCCAAATAAACTTCGCAATGGCTCTTCTAGGTTGAATAGGAACCGAGGCAACGACGGCGGGCGTTTCATTATTGACTCGGAATCCTTTAGGCCCTGTAGGATAACGGGAAACTACTTAGACTTAGTAAATGGTCTGTCAAAATTAGATTCGAAAGTAGATCTTACCACTGTTTCCAAGGGTAGAGCTGATTATCTCTGGTGAGATCACCCATGCAGGTAATGGGTCATCCTCGCGAATGAACCTTGGTGGGTGTGTGTCGGGTGCTCTTGGACCGAAGAGTTGGTCTGCAAGGTTTGGAATTGGAGCTTGCGGTTGTGTCATGGAAGCCGAAGCCATGTTATCCAGCGAAGATGGAGATGTGAATGACCAGGGAGGGGAGTTCTGAAAGTTAAAAGTTACTTACAACTCTCAGTAAGGGCATCTTGGATGTTATGAAGTAAATATATCATTGCAAGCAGAAACTGGAAGCAGAGACCGTTCACGGAAATGTTGGGGTTTGGGCATCTTGTGTGGACAATTTGATTGTGTGGGTGAGAAGACAAAGAAAAGACGTGAATGCGACCATTGTTCAATTACATCCTTCAAACAGGCTTACGAAACACAACTTGAGGGGACTATGGGTAATATGCCGCAAACGTGGTTTCTGCAATCATTCATAAGATGGATTATGTTGCGTCGTGCTGCTGATGCGGAAGAGATACGAAGTGGCGTTCTGTTTCCGGAGGGGGAACTTCTGAGGAATGTGGCTTTAACCACAGCTTAGGATCAAGGAAAGAAAACCACTGGACAACTTACAGGCCAAACATACTGAGTGTTGAGATATCAAACTTGCTGATGAAAATGCGTTTAAGGGAGCCCAGAATGAGAGGTAGGAAGAAGGGCTTGCCTAGACAACAGATCTCTCATATGCAATGCCCCTTTCCCCGCTGTGTTACTTTTCCTGCCATCTGTTCCGTCTTCTTCCTCTCAATTGCTTCTTCATTGTAGCGATGAGAAGTAGTGACTCTTGAGATATGTGATTTGTTCTAATTCAACCAAGGAAGCCTCTGCCATGTTAAAGGTCAAGGTATCTCTGGCGAAAGAATACTCACCAATACTATATACATGAACGTGTTGTATGCAGGAAATAAGCATCGAGTGCAGAGTGCCACAATGTTAAGTGGACTATTTTGCGTAATGTACACATTGTGAACGCCAGTCTTCCTCGTCTATTGGTAGTGTACACTTCGTACAACAGGTCGCCTCCTCCGTTCCCTAGTGACTAGCTAACAATGGGATATGTCCATTGAGCTCTTTGCTATTCATCGCGATCTTCCCCTTTACTATGCTCAAAATCATCTCATTTCTGGGACATGGTATCCCCAACTGAGCAGCTCGTCGTAAAATGTAGCCGTTATAGTAATCGACATTGGTCCTGCCCCCAGCGCGAACAGATTGAAGCATCTTTGACTCTAACCTGCCAGTCTTTGCAATCGTCGACACACATATCGCCTCCAACTTACGAGCGTTGAAGTTTTCATGAACGCCGTCAAGGGTCTTCAATTCTGGAAGAGAACAAATCACCTTTGAAATTTCTTCGAGGAGACCCCTCATGGTGACGGCCGCGTTGTAATTATACAGAAGTTGGTCGTTCGAACAATTGTACATGACAGATAGGGGGCCAATGATACATCCTAAGACGACCTTTTGAAGCTGAGACTTGTAGAAACTTTTGTGACCTAAAGCTTTCGTGTTGAGTTCTGGAGCCCGAGCTAAAGAAGCTACAAGATGCTTTGCCTGTGGAGACCAGCTGAAGTTAGACCTAACGACAGTCACGTCGCTGTACTTGTCTACAGACCGCTGCGGCAGCTTTGAACAAGTAAATGTTCCTGACCCCTTCTCTATGATCGTGAAATGCCGTTCGGTTGAAGCTATCTTATGAGAGATACTGCCCAAGACGTAAGTTGGCCTTCTGTCGGGGTCGGTGAAAATTTCTGCACTGACTTTCTCAGCGATACCGAGGCCATCTTGGACAAAACAAATGGTAGATCGCTGTCGTAATCGATTCTTAATTGCTTCCAAAGCAGGTATGGTGGTCCAAGAGTCTGTGGTGACAATCAAGTTATCGATCACGGTGTCGGGAGCTTCGGCTGAGTGTTCGAGATTCTGCCCAAAGCGCCGGAAGACTTGATCTGGGTGTTGCCGTCGAAATCTAGCAGCAGACTCGATGTGGAATCCAGACTGCACATGAACTTCGCCATCCTTCACAAGCCTAATAGCTGCTCCTTCGTCATGCCAGTGTTGCATTACTAATGGACGATGCATGAGGAGAGTGATTGGTGGAGCATGCGGGAGACTGGCTAAAGTGTGGGCAATGTATTTACCAATAGGTCCGAGGCCCAAGATGTGAATAGTCTCGTTTTCAAGCCGAGGCTCAGGTACAGCACTAATTTGCTCCTTTGCGTCGGTAGCAATTTCAGGTTGCGCTTCAGCGTATCGCCCCATATCAGGATCAACGTATTCCCCTTCAGGGTCCAAGTCTAAATTTATGTGCGTGTAAGGACGCCATGGCTGGAAAAGAAGTCCCTGAAACTTTTTCTGATATCTCTGGAACATAGTTTCGACTTCTGCTTCATGAATGGGTGTCATGTCTTGTTTCCTTGATGTATATAGCGGATCCTGAGCTCTTTCGGACTTTATCTGATTTTCGGGTTGTCCTTCAGCTCTAACCACCTCGGGCTCGACATCTTTCTCAATGTTGACAGTACCATTTGCTGGCTTATGAAGCAAGCCAGCATCCAAATTTGCGAGATCTCTTTTGAAAGAAGGGGAAATGAGCGTTGATTTAGAGCTTTCTTTTGGAGTAGTGGAAAAGAGCGACATATGATCAGAGGACTCTAATCTGCTCTTTTGTTGCACATCGTCCTTAACTTCAGCAGTGCTCATGGCTTCATCGGCTTTGTTTGGTTCATCTCCTGATCGTACTCGGATCTTGGCATTCTCTGTCTCCTCTTGGTCAACAGCGCGCCACGCTGCAAACCAGGAACGCCCCCTTCCACGACGAAGCCAATCATTCCCCCATAAGTATTTGGGCACCCCCGATGAATTATGCAGATGTGTACTCGTCCCAGGAGCTGTATGAGTACCTGAAGCCGAATCCGGTCGGAGGTTATGTGCTAGTGGAGCATCTTTCGCAGGGTCGTACGGCGTCTTCTCTTCTACCCGAGTACCATAATCTCTCCATCTCATCCATTGCAAACCGGGTCGAATTACATGCTGTGACTCTTGACGTCGCTTCCCTCGCGGCCAGCGACTCTCTTGGCTTGTCGATAGACAGCGCCTGGCCACCCGGCCCGCACGAAGGTTATTGTAGAGCCATCTTCCGTTAGGGGGTATTCTTAGATACACCCGCGACAGCGGACGGCCGCCAGTTGATAGAGACAGGATGAACGATTCTCGGGGGCAAATGCCTTCAACTCATTGCAGATATGTAACCCAGGCAGCGCGCGCTGGTGACTGTCTCTGGCGTCGCAAGAGCTCCTATTCAGACTGCATGCAAGGAAAATAAGTATAAAACGCTCAAAAGATAATACAACAAGTAGGGTATAAGCAGAAATTTATGGCTTATGGTCGTCGTATTCGTAACCGCGGTACAGGCGATTGACGTGCAGAGAATAATGTACAGAGAGGAAATGCAAGACGTCAGGGGAATTTGCTCGAGTTTGGCTTGCGGACGATCGGGAAGAAACAAAAATCCAGAATTTAATGACCCTTGCACGTTAGCATCCCTGCAGACGACGTGCATAGAACTAGGCGAAAGATCCCTGCCAAAATTGTTCATCGCGAAAACCTCATTTTGGTTGCAGGAAATCGACGAAACTTTAATTTTTTCTAAAATGGATTCTACGAAGCTAATGTCTCTGCTGGATCAGTTGGATGATGAGATGGATGATCTCGAGGAATCTCTGGTGCCTCTCATCAAGACTACACTGTCAGAGACATCCTCGAAACTTCCCTTGCTAGACAAAGCTAAGCTCTACGTTCTCGTCACATACGCCATAGAATCCATGTTGTTTTGTAAGTAGAGACCTGTCGTTCCAAATTATGTAACTAATATAGCTTCTAGCATATTTGCGACTCAATGGTGTCAAGGCGCGAGAGCATCCAGTCTTCGTTGAACTTACGCGGGTAAAGCAGTATTTTGACAAGATCAAGGCCGCAGAAACCCCAGCTCAAGACAGAACCTTGGTTCCAGACAAGCAAGCTGTCGCAAGGTTTATCAAAGCTGGTTTGGTGAGTGTCTATATCCTTACGTCTCTTTCTTTTCCTTCTACCTATTAATACCCTTCAGGCGGGCAACGACAAGTACGACCTTGAAAAAGCCGAGCGAGAAGCAAAAGAGCGAGCACGGGCACACATCAAGTTCGAGGAAGTTTCAAAAGGTGCATCCAATGCGGCGACTGTCGCTCAACCCGAGGAACAACCCGAGGAGTCAGATTCTGAATCTAGCGCCGAATCGTCTGCTGAAGCAGAGGAACCTGCTCTGGAATCTGCTGCTCCTCCTAAGAAGAAATCTGGGAAACATGGCCGATCGAGTACATCGTCTTCCGGGCTTTCAGAAAACGCCTCCAAATCGAAGGCAAGTCCAAAGGCAGACAAAAAAGCGGCTAAGAAAGCGAAACGGGAGAAAAAGAAGGCGAAATTGCAGACGAAGCGGAACAAGAACAAGCCATTGAATACATAGTCTTGGATCCCTTCAATTTGCAATTTTCTTTGACGGCATTGCAAGGCGTTAGGCATGGGGAAATACCCTGAGCAATAGCATTCTGTTAGGCGTTCACGGAATTGATGACGAATACATCCCTGGAAAATAGAACAATAAGAATAGCCGCTATCCTAGATATCAAGAAGGCAGTAACAAATCATGAGAAATCGCGAGGCCGGCAAGCTATTTTTATATAGTCGCCACTTTTTCTCAGCGCTCCTTAATACTGTGTTGATCCATTGCGACTTCGTTGAATATATCTTTCAGTTACAGACAATCTACGTTTACTGCTATATATTGAAATTTGAAGACTACTACACGCTTGAAATGTGATGGCGCATTCTCTTGTGCCTAAGTCCGTAAAATGCCTCTGGATGGCGAATTCGTCTCCTCTCGGCCAATCAAATCTTACCCCTTTGCACACGCCTAAAATTCTTGCCGAGGACGTCTTCAAGCTTCGGTGATAATCCATTCGCGGCTTCACATTCTACCAACATTTTGAGCGTTCAACGACAACCCGCACATCCACCTACAGTCCCAATACATCAATCATTATGCCTCGTCAATCAAGATCCGGTGGTGGAAGCAGAGCTCCGTCTCGCCCAGTTGCGCCTGCAAGACCTGCTCCCCAGCAAACTCGACCAGCAACCACCGCTGCCTACCCTCCAGCAAAACAGACGCCACATCCTCCTGCTGCACCAGCTCAGCAACAGCAAGGTTCATCCGGTCCAGGCCTCTTCGGACAGATGGCTAGCACCGCTGCGTACGTTTCTACCCCCTTTCCTCGAGCTCCGGAGCACAAGAACTGATGGCTGGACATAGTGGTGTTGCTGTAGGGTCTTCGATCGGTCATGCCATCGGTGGCTTTTTCGGTGGTGGATCTGCAGCCCCAGCTCCTGAGCAGGCCCAAGATAATAGCGTTGCTGCACAAGGAAACCAGGCTTCAAACAACAATACCTGGGGAGCACGAAGCTGCGACGCGGACGCAAAGCAGTTCACCAAGTGCTTGGATGAGAATCAGGGCAACATGCAGATCTGCAGCTGGTATCTTGAGCAGCTGGTAAGTGTTCAACGGACTATTATGGCATTTTGGACAGATCCTAATGAATGTGTTTTCTACAGAAAGCATGCCAAAGCGCTGCAAGCCAATACTAGAATGGTTGACCAATATGTAAATGAGCGTTCTACGATTGCATTGGAGTGGCGAACAAAACATGTAAAATAATACAGATCCAGAGAAGCAACACCGCTCCTGCATAAGATCTTGCAATATTCCCGAAGAACAGCATATGTTGGCAAAATCAAGCCACGACATGTTCTAGTGATTTGGTATCCACGTTCAAGATCGTTATTCCATCGTTTTCTTGGTCCAGGGGCCGGAAATGTGAATCTGACGTACATAAATTCCTCCTGTTCAAGTCTGTCCCCTTGTTCTTGAATGCTAGTGCAATCTGAGCTCTACCCTCCGAAGACAGCCTCAGATATGCTACACCTTGTTCTCGTATATATCGTTCCTTCGCATTGAATTATGTATGGGGTCCTTTTCAGTCCTTCTCTCCAACAGCAGATTACGAAGATGATATCGGATTGCTTCATCGTCCTAATGTGAAGATTACATTTCCAAACTGATGTATACATCATTGCTTTGATCGGCATGAGGTTCGTCCAAGCTTGCTTTAGTCACAGTGTCTGGTGTCAAGTTCGGACAAGGACACTTTAGCATTTTGGGCTATATCGAATTGTGCCTCGAGTCCCAAAACTCTTATTTATGAGCGTCCCTAAAGTTTAGTCCAGGGTGAATGAAGCTTACGAGAGAGTTCATAGACCGATATCAGTTCATCGCGCGGGAGTTTTTCTGTGTTATCAAAACGCCTAAGGCCGTGTTGTTTTTCTTATCGACCGTGTCCTCTGTTAAGGTAAAGTTCATGAAGCTTTAGTGTCAATATGAAATGCCACTATCAAGTTCGCGCCTCCATATTCGGATCTTTAGACTCGTTTTTAACTGAATATTTCCGGGATGAATTCGCTACGCTCAGCAGATTAGACGCCCACGGATCCATAACTTCATCAAGTATATACTCTCTGCGTTAGTATCTCGCGTTCGGAGTTTTGTTCAAGTCCGAGTGGGGCTGAGAGCCGTTAGAGAATTCAAAGAGAGTGAAGCTTTTGCTTATAAGGGAAGATGGCATGTGGTCTACCTCTTCTCTATCATCATCCCTACCAACAACAGTATCTCTTCAAACCTGCAATCATTGTAAAGCTTCTCAAAATGCAAAATATGAGACGCTTTACAAATTACTACAAATTAACAACAATATGCGTTATAGCTTTCACTTTACTACAGCTGTCATTCTTTTTATCAGTTTGGCAGTACATGTCCTAGCAACCAATTGAATAGCCTCCGCTGGATAGCTTCTACTGATACCATAATAGTGCAGCAAGATCTAAAGTTGCTGCTAGGGATGAACGAACGGTAACAAAGAGGTTTGCGAAGCCCAGCAAACCGATCCGACTAAGAGCCGTTCTAAGTCTGATTCGGACATCTTATATTCTTCCTTCGGAAACTGGTTGTGTATGATCCACGATTTCTCTCTACTTAGGTTGTGACCTATTTTATGTTTTTGTGTCTAGTTATAACTTGGACTTAAAAAGAGTCGCCATCATTTTAAATTTTCAACATTGCTCATATTGTTGCTCCGTGTCTTCGTTCCTTTGACAGACTTGCTTCGCAATACAAAGCTCATCCTGACGTCCCTTCGCTTTGCGGTTTGCCGATATCGAAGCATGGCAGTAAAGTAAGCAAAAGTTCGCACTAAGTAGTAACAAATGGTGAACGAGAACACTCAAGCTCAAGCTGTCTCGGACTTGGAAGATGAGGAAGACAGTATGTATCTACAATAGTTGCGAGTTCGTCTATGTCTAATCTTACACCCCGCGGAGACGCAGAGACAAAGATATAGATTGACTCTGTAATGTGAAGAAGTTTTAATATAAACGATATGCGAGACAGTTAAGCTAGAGTGATCTCTGTGAGATCAATGATTCTCGTTTAGGTCCATAGGCGATGTAGAGATGATGATATTATCCAACCTAGGGATGAACATCTGCTTATAAAAAGGGATCTGACCTTCGTGTATGTAGATTCGGCGATGGCGAGGTAGTGTCTTGCTTTAGGGACTGGATTTTGGAACGCGGTTTACTTGACTAGCATCTGGCCACCGCAGAATTGCTTCGAAACACTAAAAATGTTGTTTCCTTCTACATTTGGCTTGTGCTCGGGTATCTGTGTCTCCGGGATTTGTCTTAGAAACCTCTTTTTCCGAGGCCATGACGAATAATTCAGCTCTGCTTCATGGCATATCATCCAGATCCCGGCCAAAGGCCGCGTGGGGGCAGGAATCAAGGCGCAGAACACCGATTTCAGGCGAGAGAGCATCATGGAGTGGCTCGAAGTGCTGGCATACTTAGATAAATGTAACAGCACGGGGAACCGTGCTTGAAAGCACAAGACAAATAGTGGGTGAAGTATCGTTGGAGGAAAAGGATCCAAAACATAAGTTGATTATTGGCATTCAAACGTGTCAAGGATCATTCGATCTCTTCTTGTAAGATTGTAAAAATTTGATGACACGAAAAGTGTCCCTGGCATTGTATTCATAGAAGTATTGACTTTTGATTACCGTCTAACGCACCGCTTCAAATACCTAACCCAGAGATGAGAGACAAATTATGTACGAATAAGAAGCATATGATTTCATTTGATAGCCCCTTTTCATATGTAACCCTTCAGCACAGCAGCTTCTGCGTTCAGTATTGAAGAACCAGCAGCGCCAATGACAGCTATTAATATTAGAAATAGTCGCTTAGCAAGTGGCAGAAGACTTACTGTTGTGACTCAAAGCGACGAATTTGAGATCAAAGATACCACTATCATCTTCTCTCACTCTTCCAACACTGACCGTGTAACCGTTTTGGGTATTCCTGTCCAGTCTTGGTTGTGGTCGATCCGGCTCCTCCATCACCAGAATAGAGGGCTCAGGCGCCGATGGACAACCCAAGATCTGCGCCTCGCTGACGTATTCACTCAAAGCCTTCTTTACTGCCTCCGCTGATGGTTTCGGGCCATTTCTGTTCTTGAATCTCAGTGAAACGCAAGCCATATGTCCATCCAAGACCGCTACTCTATTGCAAGCAGCTGAAATCTTCAGATCTGACTGGTTATTGAATCCTGTAACCTCGGTGTTGACCTTTCCTAGAATCTTCTGTGCCTCCGTCTCCAACTTGTCTTCCTCTCCAGATATGAATGGCACCACATTGTCTAAAATGTCCATACTGCTCACACCTGGGTATCCCGCACCAGATACAGCTTGCATAGTAACCACACTCACTTGGTCCACTTCTCCAAACTCCTTCTGTATAGCTGCAAATGGTATAACTATACCAATGACCGCACAATTTGAATTGCAAACCAGGAAGCCCTTCTTCAGACCGTAGTGTTTCCGTTGGTAAGGAATAACGTCAAAATGTGGCAGATTGACTGTAGGGACAACCAATGGTACGAGAGGATCTCTCCTGTAATTCTTCGCATTCGAGAAAACCGCCAATTCAGCCTTCAGAAACTCCATCTCTGCAGACCCAATCAGTATTCCTCTAGCAATCGACAAGTCAAGAGAAGCTCACCAATCTCTCCAGCAACATCAGCGTCCAAGCCACTGAAAACAATATCGCAGTCTGCGAATTCGCTGGCCTTGCATTCCTTGACAATCAGCTCCTCGACATGTTTGCCCATAGGCGAAGCTTGCTTCCATTTTACAGCATCTTTGTATTTCTTGCCTGCTGATCTGGAGGAAGCGCCGACTGCATGGAGGACGAAGTGAGGGTGTTGCGCAAGGAGCAAGATGAAGCGTTGGCCTACAGAGCCTGTGCAGCCCAATACACCTATATTTCTGATCAGCGCATATCCAAGACAATAGCGGGGTCAATTGGTAGAAAAGTCAGGCGCAGTGAAGTTTGCCTAGTCAATTACTTACCAACCTTCTTGGAGGGAAAATTAGGAGCCATTGTGTAAAGAAGAGCAAAAGAATTGGATGTTTGAAAAAAAAAGTTGTATGGGAGCTGTCTGGAAATTTATTTGGTGAAGAGTCAGAAGCCCGCGAGATCGGCCTTTGAATCGGCCTTCAGGGGTTTGGTGGCTGAAGTTAGTGGGGTTGATTCAGACCCCTCATCTCTCCCACCGCATTTGCCACAATGGACGCCATCACCTCTCGCCTACGAGGCCACTCTAGTGCTCTGTACCTAACGAGAAGAGATGCACCGTATTTGGAAAGCCTTGTTTGTATGAGTGAGGATGATGGGAAGTTTCATGCAATTCAGGCATTCACATCTGCTGTCTATCAAGTGATAGCGATGGATTAAGTGGTCATTACGACGCTGCCCTTCCCAAGGAGTCGATCACAAGCTTCTACAAAAATATAAGGCCTGATTTAAATCCACTCATCTGGAAGGAAGTCCTGTCTAGTATTTTAATCCTCGAAACTCCGTTTGCATTGAAGATTTATCAACTCTTTTACATCAATCCTATCGAACATCATCTCAACCATATTATTCAAGCATCGCATCATGTCCACATCAGAACGCCTCTTAGCGATTCGTGAACGATACGACAAAAGAGCTCCAACTTATGACCAAGAGACCGGCTTCCACCCAAAGCAAGCTGCTGAATACATCGAATGGATGTCCATACAACCCGGCGACAACATCCTCGATCTTGCTTGTGGAACGGGCGCGGTTACTATCCCTGCTGCTAAAGTAACAGGTCCATCGGGGTCTGTCATAGGTGTGGACATCAGTCCTGCCTCTCTCACCATCGCTAGGGAAAAAGCCTCGAAAGCTGATCTAAACGTAAGCTTTGTAGAGCATAACATTGAGAATCTTGATGGGCTTGAAAGTCATGGTATTGAAGATGGAAAGTTTAACATCATCACTTGTGCGTCTGCGGTCGCTCTCATTGAGGATCCATCCGAAGCTGTCAAGGTCTGGGCAAGACTCCTCAAGAAAGGCGGAAAGATGATCTTTGATGTCCCAACTGGAGGCACCCTAATCAAATTTATTCTTCTGGAACGAGCTGCGAAGGAAATACAAGTCGACGTCTTCCGTCATCGGCTATATACCGCCGAGGTCGTGCAGAAATTGTTGACGGATGCTGGGTTGGATTCCTCCGAGACCTTCGTGACAGACTCATATGAGTCTGGGACAGAGGAACTGGATGTCAAGAAGGCAGGCGAGACATTTGATGAGATGTTCGAGGCTGGAAAGTGGACGGAGGATTGGTACAAAGAACTGGCGAAGCCTGATCAGATCGACAAGTTGAGGGATGCATTTCGTAATGAGATTGAGAAAATTTGTGATAAGGACGGCAAGGTGACTTCGGAATTGAAGCTCGTTATGGCTGTAGGGAAGAAGTTGTGATGGTGTAGGATTAGATGTTCGATGTTGTTGCCATGATCTGTAAAACCTGAACCAACGAATAATCTTATCTTGTTATTGTATTAATAATGAACTACATGTTTGGGCTACATAATTCTTCCGCACACTCCTACGCAACTTTCACCCTACCAGAATGTCGTGAAACTTTTGACCCTTCAAGTGCAGGTGGGAAAGAATGTCTTTGTCACGTGAACAAAAAGTGCTCCCTTAACCGCATGCGGCTTAGACTCTCAATCTAAGCGGATCCCACACAACTTGAATATTCTAAAACTTTTCGTGAACTCAACCTCGACCACGCCAACTTCGACCGACATCCCATCCCTTTCGACAACAAAATCGAGACACCATGGGTAGAGGACCGTGAGTATTACTTTCAATTCTCAATTGCGCTGTGGATGGATTTATAACATTGAGGGCTCCATTTTGGCTTTAAGGATAGGCAGAGGAGATTCTGCTTCGACTTCTCCTCCGGGATCCTGCCTACCAGCATTCCATCTTCGACCGCCTTTTCATGAATTAGCCAGCGACTGTTCTGTTCGGCGACTTGGAGTCCTGTTGTCTTGCAATGTTCAATTTGTGCTCAAGATCCCTGGCAAAAGGCTGACCATAATCTTCATACAGAAAGAAGCACCAAAAGCGCCTCAGCGCGCCATCGCATTGGCTTCTGGACAAATTGTCTGGTGCCTATGCTCCTCGTCCATCCGCCGGTCCCCACAAGCTCCGCGACTGCATGCCCCTCATCGTCTTCATCCGAAATCGTCTCAAGTATGCTCTCAACTCTCGCGAGACCAAGGCCATTGTCATGCAACGCTTGATCAAGGTTGATGGCAAGGTCCGAACCGACGCCACATACCCAGCTGGCTTCATGGATGTTATTAGCATCGAGAAGACCAAGGAACACTTCCGCCTCGTCTACGATACCAAGGGTCGCTTCACCGTCCACCGAATTCAAGAAGAGGAGGCCGAATACAAGCTTGGAAAGGTCAAGAGAGTGCAGTTGGGCAAGGGCGGAATCCCATTCTTGGTCACGCACGATGCTAGAACGTAAGTTCTGTCAGACATCATTCAGCCGTTGGTCCAAGCTTTGGTCGATCCACCTCGAACGATTGGAGCTAGATCAACGGTTGCTATACAATCCCCTAGAAATGCTGACGAAATTTTGCTTGTAGTATCCGTTACCCTGACCCAGCTATCAAGGTCAACGACACTGTCAAGATCGAGCTGGCTACCGGCAAGATCCAGGACTACATTAAGTTCGATACTGGTGTCATTGCTATGGTCACTGGTGGTCGTAACATGGGTCGTGTTGGTATCATCACTCACCGCGAACGTCACGACGGAGGCTTCAACATTGTGCACATCAAGGACGCCATAGACAACTCCTTCGCAACCCGTGAGAGCAACGTCTTCGTCATTGGTTCCGAGAAGCCATGGATCTCCCTGCCCAAGGGCAAGGGTGTCAAGCTCACCATCGCAGAGGAGAGAGACCGTAGACGTGCACACGCCATCGCCGGCAACTAAATGTGATTTCACGCTTGCTTTGTGGGATGGAGGATGGATGGTTCCCGGTCTGGAGTATTTGGGCATTTTCCAAGCTTGGGGAAAATTTTGCGCATGAAACCGCAACAAATGGTAGCATAGCAGCCGCACAGTTTAGTTGAGGAGACCAATACCAATCAATCAATGAATGTAAAAGCAACCGATCCCGAGTCCCGGGTTCCTCTCAAAAAGAAAAACGTCCCGTTTACCTTACCCCTTTGTATTGCGTACTGTACTCGGTGAAGATCGACCTGGGATATGCAGCCACCGCCCGAAAGGAAAAGAATGTCCCCGCGCAGGAGCAGGAGCAGGAGCAGGCCCCAAAATTCCAAGACAGACAGACAGACAGACCGCAAGCCGAGAATGCTTGCTTGCTTGAACCCCACCCCACATCCCGATGCTGCCCCAGTCCGTACCCAGTCCCCAGTCCGACCCCCATAACTACCTACCCATAACCAACCTTACGAGACCCATACCCCTACCCATGCTTGGGATCATGACCTCCCTTCTTCGTCATCGTCGAAGAGCCCAGCCCATTTTTATTTGTGCCTGCAGTTGCCGACTGCCACCGTGCCAGCTAAACCTGACTGCAGCAGCACCGCAGCACCACAACACCGCATTTTTCTTTCCTTTTCTTTTCTTTTTTCTCATCACGCGTCAGCTGGCTGATGTGAGTGGCTTCCGGGATCAGGGACCTTGGTGCAGCGGGTTGAAATGGCATGGCTGTGAATCTGTGATAGGCGGTGTCGATCGGTCAGATCATTGGGAGGGTTCAGGGGCTTGCGTGCGAATGTGATTGAGTTGAGGGGAGGGGTAGGGTAGGGTAGGGTTAGGTAGGTATGGAATGGACGAGATGATGGTGGTTTTTGTGAGGTAAGAGATAAGGGGTCTGCAGGTGTTTTTATTTTACTAGAGGAGATGGATGGGTGTTACAGCGTCGATACGAGAGGGGAAGGTTGTCTCGTGAGTGAGGGGCTCTTTGGGGTCTGTGTGAGACTTTGGCAAATATAGGTAGTTGAATTTGGATTTGGATTCTGGACGACGTTGTGGAAAAGGGGGAGGGTGGTTTTGGGGTCGTTTCTGGCGGTGGTGAGAATTAGAAATTTGGACGGGCATCTGCGTCATCTGGGGGGAGGGGACTTTTTTTTTCTTGAGACGGGCGGCGTTCTTGAGGCTTACAGGATTGGGATCTCGGCGGAGCAGCACGTGTCCCCTCGGATTCATTGTGATGTGGCGTGGGGGACATTGTTTTGTTGCACGTTGACGGTGCTGATGCTGGCCCGGCCTGACGCTGACTGGACGAGGTTAATTGTTCGAGCTCGGTGTTTACAGCCTTGGGATGGAAATATCGGCCTGGGGTTCCAATATGACCTGTTCGTCGCATTGCTATTCTCGTTCTTCCGCAGACGAAGGGAGATGGTGATTGATGATACGGTGTTGGTGATGAAAGAGTGGGATGGGATGGCTCACGATGGGGGTCTGGGAGTCTGGAAGCAGCAGCAGCCGCAGCCGTACGAGTTTGGAAGATGACATGGATGACGTGCCTGCCCGGTTCCAACCGCCAGAATGGAGACACTGCATATCGTAGAATAAATAATACCGCAAGGAGAATACATTGATGGTGCCGTTTGGCTCGCTGCTGGTGCTGATGCTGATGCTGATGCTGATGCTGCTCCGTACATCCATTGCATCTCGCTGCATTGGGTCGACCTGCCTCAACACCGCATGGCCACCAAGTCTAAAAGGCGTGCAGGTCCAATTCGAGCCTGAGAGTGTTCTGTATTCTGGCCTGCTCCTGGCCTGCTCCTGGCCTGCTCCTGGCCTGCTACGAGACGAGGCTTTAGTCTGCTGTCATACCATCGAGCATCATCCCTTCTCGTCCCTTCTCTTCTCTTCTCGCCCGGTCATCCATGGCAGAGGCAGAGGCAGAGGCAGAAGAAACGACGACGCTCCACTGCCCATCGTCAACAGGTGCCAGGTGCCAATACCAGGACAGAGGGCGGAGCGAATGCCGGAGACTCTTACGGTCCCGAGCCAGATCACAGCCAGATCAGACCCAGACGCTGCGGGACTAGTGAGGCTGCCTGCTAGACTAAGGACGACGTTCGATCCCACTAGGAGGGAAGGCTAGGACGAGACTATATCACAGCTCTACTACCCGTTCTCAGCCAGACTAGGTGCAAGGTGCAACGACGAAGAGACGAAACCGGTCTCCTAGAGCTAGTGTCGTCTGCCCCGCCCCGACTTTTGCACTCTCACCTCTCACCTGAGACATACCTACATACCTACATACCTACTTCTGTATCCCCGCAGAGACGTCTATATATTCTGCCCTTTGCAGCCCGTTCGTGGAGTGCATGCGATCCGCGGGCCTCTGTTGGGACATCTAGACTCAAGCGACCTCCGAATACCCAGATTTTTTTATGCGCACATGGGCTTGCAAGATCTGATCTGCATCTGAGCAAAATCCTTGTCACGAACATGTCTGTCTGCAGGCCGTCGGCTCGTGCTGTTCCGAGCAACCAGAGCCTGCGCTTCTTCGCTTCATCCAGAACGTCGACCCCGTTGTGCTCGAGAACAAAGCTATCGCTATCGACATCGACACAATGCTCACATTCAGGCGCAAGCAGCATCCGATGGAATAGCAGCCACGCCGGCTCGGCGGCAAATGCAGGTGCAGGTGCAGGTGCAGGTGGTGTGAAATGCAAGAGGGGATGGACCGGCTACAGCGTGTTGGCTTTGATGGGAGTTTCTGCCCTTGGCGCGGGGGCTTTTGCGAGCTGGCAGGGTGAGGAAAAGCGTGGGAGGATGAGGGATTATTCGAATCCCGCGAAGTTCGTGCAGCCGAAGTATGCAAGTATCCAAGATATGGAAGCTGTAAGTGGCCTTGCGCATTTCTCCTTGAAAAATGCGTTATTGCGTTATTTGCAGATGTTGGATTGAGTCAGGAGTGGGGCCGAGAGTCGAGCAAGCGAGAGTGATTGCCGAATTCGGCTTGCCCTTTAGGGGAGAGCTTGGACTTCAAAGGGGGCGATTCTTCAGGAAAATCTTGACTGCGACGAACCAAGAGGCGTTTATAGGCATGGAAACCGTCAGTACTGACGATATATATATAGGCTATCAAAGAAATTCGCCAAGCCACTGGCGATGAGGACACCATCTCCACGGACGCCGAGGACCTCCACAGGCACGGCTATTCAGAATGGTCCTCCACCAACATCGACGGCCTTCCAGTGGCAGTAGCATACCCAAAAACCACTGCTGAAGTATCGCAAATCGCGAAGATCTGTTACAAGTACCGTATACCCATCATTCCATTCTCCGGCGGTTCGTCGCTCGAAGGCAATTTCTCTGCCCCTTATGGCGGCGTCAGCGTGGACTTTGCTTTTATGGACCAGATCCTGCAGCTCCATCAAGAAGATATGGATATCGTGGTTCAGCCCAGCGTGAGCTGGATGGAGCTGAATGATGAATTGGCAAAGAGACAGACTGGACTATTCTTCCCTGTTGATCCTGGGCCAAGCGCGAAAATCGGTGGAATGGTTGGCACAAACTGTTCGGGCACGAATGCGGTTAGATACGGAACGATGAAGGACTGGGTCATCAATCTTACGGTTGTGCTTGCGGACGGAACGGTAATCAAGACGAAACGAAGGCCCAGAAAGACTTCTGCTGGCTACAATCTCAACTCGCTGTTTGTCGGCTCGGAAGGAACGTTAGGACTGGTAACAGAGGTCACTCTCAAGCTGGCTGTTGTTCCGCAGGAGTTCTCCGTGGCCGTCGTCACATTTCCTTCGATTCGAGATGCTGCTGCCGCTGCGGCAAGTGTTATGAGAGCTGGCGTCCAAGTTGCCGCGATGGAAATCATGGATGAGGTCCAGATGAAGGTCGTCAATCTGTCCGGCTCCACTGCGCCTCGCAAATGGAGAGAGCTTCCAACCTTGTTTTTCAAGTTTAGTGGAACTAAAGCCGGTGTCAAGGAGAATATTGCGATGGTTTCGGCTATCGCGAAAGCACATCGTGGCGGCGATTTCGAATTTGCTAAAGATGAGAAGGAGCAGAAACTACTCTGGTCTGCCAGGAAAGAGAGTTTATGGTCAATGCTTGCAATGAGGACGGAGGGTAGTGAAGTGTGGTCTACAGATGTGGCTGTTCCGTTCTCTCGGCTGGCGGATATCATTGAAATCAGCAAGAAAGAGATGGACGACTTAGGCCTGTTTGCGAGTATCCTGGGACATATTGGAGATGGAAACTTCCATGAGAGTATATTGTATGACAAGACTGTGCCGGGAGAGAGGGAGAAAGTTGAGCAGTGTGTGAAGAACATGGTTGGAAGAGCTCTGGAAATGGAGGGAACTTGCACGGTAAGCATCATATCTCTATTCCATGAAGACTATGCTAAGACTTTGACACAGGGCGAACATGGCATTGGCATAGGCAAGAAAGAAGCCTTATTGATGGAAGTCGGAATCGACACACTAAGTGTGATGAAGAGCATCAAGCAAGCTCTCGATCCACATTGGATCATGAATCCCGGCAAGATCATGGACGTACCATCTTAGCCTCTGAGTCAGGAGGGCAGTCTTCATTCGAAAGGATCTCGGGTCTGATCGGATAAACAAAATGGGTGGGAGGGAGGCAGCATATTTTCATTTTTTTTGGGACTCCTTCGGCGTACTTAAGCCTCCTTGGGTATCATTTTTCATTTTCATTTTCATTGTTCAACGGGGTTTTTCGGCTTTTGGCCTAACGCATAGGTGGTCGGCTAGACTCATCCTCCTCGCGGGGCGATGCATTTTGGGCGGGTTAGGGTTCATGGTAGCATTCTAACGAGGGGCACGATTTTCCTTTCCTTTCTCGGGCGGTGTCCCCGATCACGATTGACTTCTCATTTCTTTTCTTTCTTTTTCCCAGCTGAGCCGAATCTTCAATTGCCTCCTATTTCGTGTAGAAGTAAAGCAGCATCGTCTATGGTGCATTTGGATTGGATCAATAGTCCGGGCGAATGAATGAATGTACCTTTTTAGAGTGAGTGAGTGTGAACTTCGAGTAGTGTGGAAAGAGTGTGCACCACTCACTCTTTCAGAGCGCAACAGGGATTTTTTTTTTGGAAATGTGAATTTGTATAGTGCATTCAAGAGTGCGAGAAAATTTCTGTATCTTTTTAAGAATGCGTGCGAGCATTAGTGCGTGGTTTTGCTGAATGGTACGTACTGTACGCTCGAGGAGGCTAGAGCACGGTGTGGTGTTTTCGGCTGACGAGTAAAGAGTGCAAATCTCTTTCAAAATAAGCATTTCTGCTTTAGTGATGCACGCACTCTTCCTCACACTATTAATTGATCTAAACGCATCTTAAAGCACCCAAGGTGCGAGCGATCTAGGAGGAAAGTACCGAGTCTAATTGACTGATATCAACCTCCCTAGATAACAAAAATGCAAACTCTCTACTAGGCAGAGACGGGAAATAGGAGCCATGTGCCAGGGGAGATTCTAGGGCTAGGGCGTGTGCTAGAAAGTAGTCCCAAGACTATAAACCTGCGGATATAACATAAAACAGACGAGTCCCGTAACTTGGCTTCCGGAAACAAAATATATTACTTCGTTGCACGCGCGCTTTGCTTCCTCTGTTTAACTTCTTTCTTCCGGAGCTGTCTTTTCCTCTTCCTTTTGAATTCAGCTTGAATATCCCTGATGAAAGCAGCAGGTCCCCGGGGTGGAATTCTATACTTCGTTCCTTCAGTAGCAGCACAATTCGACTCCAGAGCACCATCCATCTCAGACCCATCAGGAATCCACCTAAGCTGCACCCGAATTCCCAGCTTCCTCATGAGATGCACTGCCACCAAACCGCGCTCAACCACTCTCACGCCCGCCTTAGGCATCCTGCCTCCTCCCGGAAACGCGACAAAATCAGATTCCCGAATCCTCACCAATGCATCCGTAGCGCTCGTATAAACCACCACTTTCTCCGGCCTCTTGATTCCTGCCAACGCCCGCTTTTCGCACTCCTCATTCGCGATCTGAAGCGCCATTGCCACGGCCAGAATTTCCGCGATTGGAGAATCGACACCCTCGTGCACTACGCGGTACGCTTCCAGCACCCACTGCGACGGATCATCTGGACCGGTTTGACTTGCGATTCCAAGGCCGGAGGAGGATACGTCGTGTCCCGCTGCTCCAAGAAGTGTGCATCCTTTGGCCCAGATTCCATGGGGCGGTCATTGTCATTGTCATTGTCTCCCCAGTGCGAGGAGGTGTTTGGGTTTTTTTCATGATGGGCGTGCTGAGTAACTTCTTCGTCGGGATCTGGGTGGTGGATGATTATCTCGCCTTCGAAGCCGGTTTTCATGATGGCTTTTTCAAGTCGACGTCGCTTTTGTCGCGGGGTGAGGATTGGCGATTCTTGGGGATGGGGAATAGGAGGTTGGATATAGGTAGTTGCCATGGTCATATTAGGTAGGCGTTGACTTGGCTGAGGGGGGAGGAGCATTTGCTTCCATCCGGACGCTATTAGTGTTAGAGGAGTAAGGTCGTGAGCGTTGTGGAATAGAGGGGAAGATTGTGGAGGGGGGTTGAAATAGGTGTGATTAGAGAAATGAGGAGATATTGGTGCTTGGTACTGTAGTAGGGCATGCTCTAAGAAGGTTAGCCCGCTATGGTTCCCGAGCATCTCCCGAGCCTCGCGATAGCGTGCTGTATAGATAATACCTACTTAGGTAGGTAACGGCAATAGGAATACACATTTATAATTAGAGTCGCGCTGGGGAGAAGGTTCTAAAATCTAGATGCCTCAGCCTGCGTTTTTATATCCTCAAGACCGCTCTCGCTTGGGCGAGAAAAATGTGTCACGTGACTATAGCATTTTTCATTCAGTACTACGTAGAGTGCAGTGAGTTGCTACTAAATAAAGAATTAATCTCTTATCTAAGCTAAATAATGTTGCTATTATTTGCGAGGACTCCTCTTAGTTTGCGAGTGCAATTGCAATGGCAGATTATTGGCTTCGTGGAAGAGTGCGGTGAGTTGGTGTGTGACATTAGGTAGAAATTAAGTTTGTAACACAAAAACAAGACGGCACGTGAAGCCTCAAGAGCTGTGTCGATCAGGGGATCCTACTTAAGTAGGTCCACACGGCAGCTCCGCATGAAGATCTGTGCCCAAATCCGGGAAGAAAAGCAAAGAGCAACTGATATGTACCGTATTACCGCCCGCCCGAGGAGATTTCAGCTGCACTCAGCTGCACTCACTCTGCAGCACCGTGCCCTTAGGGCTTAGCTTTGCAGTTCGGGAGATTTTTCCTCCTTCATGCGTATGCACTCGCAACAAGGAAAAGATTTGACCAAAAGTCGGTATGACAAGAAATCTGCAACGTGGTACTGGGAATTTCCAAGGCGGAGACGTGGCGTCTAACGGTGAGGGAGGGGGATGTGCCGGGGGAAGAATTCCTTTTTCCAGTCCATTCTGGTGTCAGGTCAGGTCAGGTCAGGTCAGGTCCAGCTCAGCGTGCCTGGTCTTCAGGTCGAATGGCTACCGGTACCAGTATCTAGGCGGCGCAGCTCCATGGGAATCGGATTGATAGAATCCCACTTAAGACGACCCCCACGTCGAGATCAACTTTATCTTCCGGGCCTTTATCATATCAAGATTCAAGACTGATGACATCGTCCTCTTTGGAATTGCTTTTCGAGACCCCGCACCTGGTTTTTCCACCGCCGAAAGATGCGGTTCGAACGCCAGCTTTCGGGAAGTGGCTGATCTCGGCGAGCTTGCCGTCCACATCGAGCGGCCAAGGACCTAGGGAGGTCCGAGAATCCGAAATCGAGATTGAGAGAAGGAATCTACCCGTTTCTGGCTGCGGTCGTACCGTGATTCCTCCTGCCGACAGGGGGCACATCGTGCTGAAAGAATGACTTGGCTGCCGCGGCTAGCGGTCCAGAGTGTTTGCGGGCCGGGACGTTCAATAGACGTTCAATAGACATCCAATAGACGGACGTCCACAAGCGTAAATGCATCTAGTGCCTTACTCATTCGCTGCTCTCAGCAAGTCGTGAGAAGTTCTGTCGTATGTTGTAGCATAAAGCATCTTGATTGGGTTCTTGGGGCTTTTGAGTCTTGAATGCATCCAAATTGTCCTGAAAAGACAACGACGACAACAACAACAACAAAGAAAAGTAAACACCAGATCTTGCTGCTCTCTTTCCATGTATCCATCTTCTGTTGCATATTAATGGACTTAGTTGTCCAGTGTATAGTATCTTTGCTCATGGCGAGTATATACTGTTACGTCGGTCGATGCTATACCCTCTAAGAGAACAAACAAGTGTGGAGGAGACCGAAAATGGTAAGGCGGCTTCGGAGTTAATATATCCTCGGAGTTAACTATCCTACACCGCCTTCCTCATTGAGTGAGCTGATATGAGTTATCCGTATTTCGCGTCTCCACAAACGCGTCTCAAAACACTCTTTACCTTTCCTTCTCCTTCAAGAACTCCAACCCGCACCGCATACTACAATCAACGGCAGCGTTGTTTGACCCCATCTGCAGAATCCATATGCTGCTCATGTGAATGGCTTCCTACTTCAGGTAAAACACACTACTGCCTACTTGCATGATCTCCTTGGAATTTCTTCAGAGACATACAGAACCCGGTCTGCGAAACGGATTGCTTTCCACTCTTCCTCTTCCCTTGAAAGAACTCCTTTTCCCAATTTCTCAACTTCGCTCTTGTATCTGAGGCCATATTTTGGCAAAGGACTAACGCTCTCTTGAACTTGGCCTTTGGTCAAGATCCTGCTTCGCCTTTACCTATTTCGACCTCGACCTCGACTTCAACCTCAACCCACTCCTTCCTCTTCCACAAACATCTCGACCCTACAGCTGACAATTGACAAATCAGATAGGAAGCGGGTTCACATCTGCAGCTTCCAAGCGCCTGACATACCTCTCGACTTATCCTCGCCTTCATTTCTTGAACCCCGTTGCACCACCTTTACCCCCACTTGACCAACCTCCCTTAAGACCAGTCCTTCTCGATCACCGTCATCTATCTGCCGCACTGGCATGATCAGCAACACAATCTACTCAATTTCATTGCCATGCACTTGGCTTCGCAGTTGAGCATACACAAATTCTCAGGTGTCCGAGAATCTTGAAGGTGACTATAGCACTATGCCCACTTCCAAAGAAGCCAGACTGACATTGACTAGTCTCGATCATGAGTAAATCTAACTTCAACCGCACCCATGGTGCCAGAAACAACAGCAGGCCCCAGCAGGCACCTCGCCCTCCAGGTACTGATTCTGATACTCTTTTTGCAGACCAGGCGCTCCAACTCAAGTCAACCTACAACTGGTCGAAGTGGGACGAGTTGGCGGTTATAGTCAGAGGTCTCCGTCTTGATGAGACAACATTCAATTTGTGGCGCAATTTCAGGACTCAAGGCAACATCGTATTCATTGAACTCTTCGAAGACCGTATAGATGGCAAGAGGACCGGACTTGCTAAGGTCAAGTTTTCTCCCCCTCCTGAGCGTCCTTTCTGGGCCGTTGGCACTCGAGCGAACCGAGGAAAATACCCTCTTTTGTCTGTCGATGACAGTGAAACGTACCACGTCATGGTTTCTCTCGATGAGAGGCAAGCTCGTGGACTTCTAGTCCAAAGTCCTATCAAGAAGTATGTTTGGTACGAACCACGCATGCGGATGTTTTCTCCAGCACTCCATATCGGAGTCATGGTCAATAGAGACTCTATGATGCCTCTTCATTCTCTTGAGGCGTCCGGGGGTATTGATCCGTGTTTCTGTATCGATCTTCTAAAGAATCGCATAGTTGCTACTTTCAACGTGGAGATCAATGACCCGCGATCACAGGGTGATAAAACCTATTACAGTACATCTGAGCCTAATAAGTTTAATCGTATCAACAAATATCGATTTGAGATTCCATTTGGACAATTGAAGACTATCCAGCGGTTCGATATCAACGATGAAGTCTTTGCATTGATCATACCTCTGGACTCGCCTCCTCAATACTTTCGAAAGCGGATGGATGAGCGGGCCGCCCATTCTGATGAGACGGCCGCATGGAACGAGTACGACACTTGGTATCGCCAGACTGATATTGTCTATGATCCCTATCAGCTACAGACCGCCATAATTACTCTTCGCAAGGATATGCCAGTGATTGACATTGGTATGAGTTTCAGTCTTTGAAAATAAGGAATATATACTTACATTTTAGGTCGTTGGACAACATATGTCTTCGAGTTCTCCACCCGTCGAGATGAGACCGCTCTGTACGAAAAGATTAGACAGGCTCTCCAGGATTTCAATATCGACATCGTTTCGATTCCGAGAACGAATAGGGTACCGCCACGACTCCCTGATTTGTGGTCTTTGATTGATCCACCAAATTCCAGTCAAGCTTCTGCACAACTATCGTCCTTGGCTAGCAACACAATTTCACTCCCATTCGAGGTCAGATATCAACTTGAGGTGTGCATCTCGCGCGGGATGATCAATGAGTATAACATCACAGCACCTTTCCTCATCAAGCTTGCGCAGATTGCTTCCAATGACCCTGCGAAGGCCCGAAATATTCTCGAATATGTTGCGGGGCAAGAGAAGCGTATTTATGATCCTACAAAGATTTTCGATGATAAAGATGCACTGGCATTCTCCCCAAAGACTGACATTCCGCATTATTGCGCCTATTCAAGAAAGGCGACCATCACGCCAAGCACTATCTACTTCAGCTCTCCTACAGTTGAGACTACCAACAGAGTTCTGAGACATTATGCCCGGGAAAATCGAGATGGTAGATTCCTTCGAGTACAATTCACTGATGAATTATTCGAGGTTTGTCATTCAAGGATGGCGATGACTTTCGCTAACTTTAACAGGGTCGCATCAATGCATGTGCGGAGAAGCAAAGCAACGATGAACTGTTCACCCGCGTGTACCGAACTTTATACAACGGCATTCAGATCGGAGACCGCCATTACGAGTTTTTGGCCTTTGGCAATTCTCAGTTTCGTGAAAATGGCGCGTATTTCTTCTGCCCAACAGACCATCTATCTTGCGATGATATCCGCCAATGGATGGGCAGTTTCTCTCACATCCCTGTGGTTGCAAAGTATGCTGCTAGGCTTGGTCAATGCTTCTCTACCACGAGAGCAATAAACGGCCTTTCGAAGCCTGACATTGTCAAGATTGCCGATGTCGAACGCGGCGAGTATTGCTTTACCGACGGGGTGGGCAAGATATCACCCTTCCTTGCTCAAATGATCGCAGCTGAGCTGGGAATCCGTGCCGCAACTGCGCCTTCTGCATTCCAGTTCCGCCTCGGAGGTTGCAAGGGTATTCTTACTGTCTGGCCTGACGCCAAGGATAAGGAGGTCCACATCAGAAAGAGCCAGCAGAAGTTTACCGCAGTCTACAACGGTCTTGAGATTATTCGCTGCTCTCGATTCTCCTCTGCTACACTAAACCGACAGACGATTACGATATTGTCATCGCTTGGAGTTCCTGATGAAGTTTTCCTGGACATGCTTACTGAGCAGCTTGCCAATTACCAGACCGCTATGAACAATGATGCTGTCGCAGTAAATTTGTTAGTGAGATACATTGACGACAACCAGATGACAATTAACATCGCTACCATGATTCGCAATGGTTTTATGGCAAAGAGAGATCCGTTTGTTATGTCTCTGCTCCATCTCTGGAGATCATGGTCTATTAAGCTTCTCAAGGAGAAGGCTAAGATCATTGTTGAGAATGGTGCATTTGTTCTTGGTTGCGTCGATGAGACTGGCATATTGCGAGGTTACTCCAAGCCCACAATTGCTCATGGAGAGGAGTTTGCCGAAGAGGATCTACCACAGATCTTCATCCAAGTTCCCGACAAGGTCGATTCTAATAAATATAACGTTATTGAAGGCGTTTGCTTGGTTGGCCGGAATCCATCTCTGCATCCAGGCGATTTGAGGGTTGTTCAGGCTGTGAATGTCCCTGCCTTGCACCATCTCCGAGATGTTGTGGTTTTCCCATTGAACGGTGAGCGAGACATCCCAAGCATGTGCTCCGGCGGAGACCTTGACGGAGACGATTTCTTTGTTATTTGGGACCAGAAGCTCAGGCCTCCTGAGTGGAATTGCGACCCGATGAACTACACAGCACCAAAACCAAAGGACTTTCATAGGCCAGTCGAGATCACGGATTTGATGAAATTCTTCGTCCGCTTCATGAAGAACGACTCTCTGCCCACAATTGCACTTGCCCATCTTGCCCAATCGGATTGGCAACCAGATAGCGTCAAGGACCCGAAATGTAAGTACGCCCGCAGAATTGTTATTGATTAGACTGACAAGGCGAAGGCTTGGAACTTGCTGCATTGCACTCGAAGGCTGTTGACTACGTCAAGACAGGAGAGCCAGCTCAGATGCCAAAGCGATTGAGACCCTCAAAGTGGCCCCACTTCATGGAGAAGAAGTACAAGTCCAAAAATCAGACCTACCATTCCAACAAGATCTTGGGTCAGCTCTATGACAAGGTTGAAACCGTCAACTTTGTTCCGCAGTGGCAAGAGCCATTTGATAAGAGAATCCTTCAAGCCTACGACTTGGAGGACTCAGTATTGAAGTCAGCTCGTCAAGTCAAATCCCAGTATGATACTGCTATGAAGCGACTCATGGCGCAGCAGGAAATCCGAACTGAGTTTGAGATCTGGTCTACCTTCGTATTGTCGAAGCCGCGAGTTGGAAGCGATTATAAGCTTCAAGAAGAGATTGCTAGACTCTCTGACTCGTTGAAAGACCAATTCAGGGCCGTCTGCATCGACAAGGCTGGTAGCAAGGACTTCGCCGTCCTTGGACGCTTTGTGGCTGCCATGTACAAAGTCACCAAGGAGGAGTTAGATATTGCTCTTGCTGAATGTCGTGAGATGAAGTTGGTGTATGGTCAAAGAGTCCCGAAGCGTAAGATGGAGCCCAAGTACATGCCGCTTATCACATTCCCATGGCTCTTCGAGAAGGAGTTAGGTCGCATTGCGACTGGCATTGACAGCTCTGATGACTTGGAAGAGCTTGGACTGGCAACTTTGTCTCTCACTGGACCGTCTAAGAGACGACAAGGACGTGGGCTTATTGATATGGATGATTATATTCAACAGGAAGACGGAGTCATTGTTCACCGAGGCGAAGAACTTGATTTGTTCCGACACGATGATGACTCTGACAGCTTCGGAAATGAGAGCGACCTCGAGGAGGCGCGGGCTCTTGGGTTTGAGCACTTGGTGGTGATGGGTAGATCAGGAGAGGCTGTTCTGGCTACGGAGTTTGACATGTCTAATCCAACTCCTGACCACCTTCGCGGAGGCACTGGTGTTGAGGATGTCGTTCCCAGAACCGAGCTCGAGGGACTAATCGACCCGCAACATGCTGCTCGACTTGCTCATGAGTCTCAGGCAGGCAGTGGATCTTTCTTCAACGATTGGCACTATGTCCAGAACCCTCTTGACTTGCCCTCTAGTCCTGAGGAGGCTGGTGATCTTTCCTTTCCAAGCACTGTCGCTGGCAAGAACAGAGGTCTCGGACATAACGAGCTTGATGAGCAGCATCATGGCGAAGAAGAGCTCGTCAACCTGGATTTCAAGAAGTCTCCTTTGGAGGAATTGGCACAATTCGTGGACACTCCTAAGCCAGATTCTAAGCTTCAGCAACCTCAAGAGGAGATTATCGACATCAATATGAAGGATTCTTCCCTTGAAAAGCTGTCGACCTTGGTGACGAGCGAGGAGGTATCTGGTAACGCAAAGGACGACTATGACACAGAGGAAGAAGTTGTTGATCTTGCCGTCGAGGAGTCAGCTCTGGAGAAGTTGGCTCGTACCTTGGATGCTTAGAGGCTCAATCATCGGTTGGGTCTTCGGCACTGTCCAATAGCTTTGCATTTCTCCATTCATTTCTGATTGTTGTCTTATTAAATTGCTTTTTCAAAATGCGCACCCATCGTGGGGCATGGTTCATTGCGGAGGAGTTTCAGGGTACAATCTCTGTATCAGAGATGATTTTCGACCTGGGAAAACTTGGAGCATGGATTTGAGAGTCAGCATAGCGTTGCATTGCATTTTACGGAGTACACAGTCTGCGCAGCACTTACCGTAGGTAGCATAACGAATGACAAACGAGTGCCTTGCAAGAGTGCGCTTCACTACTTTGACTGCTCCACTTCAGGTAAGTAGGAGGCAAAGTTTTTAAATCAACGATAAAGTAGTCTGTCAAACCATTATCTAAATCAAATTCAAATAAAAAAACATCCATGGGTATATCCAACACCAACTCCAAATACACAAAGCCCTTCCTCACCCTCACCGAAAACAAGAAACCAACAATCTCCGCAGACCAAAAAACTTCCTCCTCTTCACAACCTTAATTCCCTTCTCATTCCCACTCTCCACCAACTCTTCATGTACCCCCTTCTCCCTTTCATCCCTGTTCGCCTCTTTCCCATCTATTTTCATCTTCTCCTTCTCCTCATCCCCCTCCCCCAACCTCACAACAAAAGTCCTCTCACCCCTCTCTACCCCCACAAACCCACCCCTCTTCCTCGTCTCCGTCAAAACCAGTCCTCCCTCCTCATCAATAAACCCCCTATCGCCCGTCTTAAAATACCCATCTCTCGTGAAACGAGGTAAGTTCCTGATAGCCGTATATCCGGGCAAGATACTCGATCCCAAGACGCAGACTTGGCCGATTTGGCCTCTAGGGAGAGGGGTGTCATTTTCGAGGGAGAGGATTTGGAGTTTTATGTTAGGGTGTTTCCTTATTGAGAAGCGTTTCTGAAGCGGTGGTGTGGGGATAGATTTTGATTTTGATTCGGGAGTGGAAATGGATGTGGGATTCTCTGCTTGTATGAAAGAAGGGGGAGTTTGAATAGGGGAAGTGGAAGAAGGTTGTTGGGAAAGTGAAAGGGTACCAATGGTATTTCCCTCTACTACGGGTGCGTTAAGGAGGATCTCCATTCGTTTTAATATGGTTGGTGGGAGGGTGGAGGAACAGGATCGCACGAAGCGGATTTTGGGCACGGGGGTGGGGAGGGAGCGCAGGAGGGATTGGTGCATGGGCGGGATGGCGGTGTACCATGTTCCGGAGTAGGTGGTGAAGTCGGACCAAAATTCTTGGGCGGAGAAGCGGGGAGGGAGGATTATTGAGCTGGTGGCGGAGAGAGGGGCGAGGAAGGAGGCGACGAGGCCGTGGATGTGGTACAGGGGCATGATGAGGTGGGCGCGGTCGGTGGAGGTGAGGTTGTAGGTGGTGATTTCTTGGGTGATGGTTTGGCAGAGCGTTTGGTGCGTGAGTGGGATCTGAGAGGTGTTTTGTGAGTTCAGGGCATTTTGGGAAAGGTGAGTGGACGAACTGGTTTTAGTTGGCCGGTCGTTTCTCGTGTGTGGAGGATTACGGCGATGTCGCTTTCATTGGGCTGCTCGATCTCGACACCGGATCTCTTTCTGCTCTTGCCGAAATCCATGAGCGCCAGGTTGACTTCTGAGCCGTCCCAGTAGATCTCACCCATTGCGGTACCGCATCTTGTTGCTGCTCGGACGACATCGCTGTTTTCGGATACAGCGCCCTTAGGAAGTAGGATTAATGGGGTATTGGGGCCTTGAAGACAGAACTCGAACTCTGCTTGTTTGTATGCGGGATTGAGAGGGGCTGAACTGGCTCGTTGGAAAGTGGTTGCAAGGAATGCGACTGCGAATTCAATGGTATTGGGTAGTGAAAGAGCAACAGTATGTTTTGGGGAGATGCCGAGACTGGCTAGTCTCTGTTGGAACTTCAAGGCCAATTGAAATAACTCTCGGTGGGATAGAGTAATTGGAGAGTTGGGGGAAGGGATGATGAGAGCTGTTGCTTCAGCATCGCTTGATAAAGAGGTGAAAAGAGTTGCCATGATGGAATTAAGCCGCTAACGATACCGGACTTGAATATCGTGAAGAATACGATACACTGGACAGGCCAAAGGAAATTAAATGCAGATTTCTATTTCTTATTAACATCTTTTTGTTGGCTGTTACTATTCCAGGGCCAGGAGTAGTACATTTTCCCCGCCGGACACCGAAAGAACGGGGCTGCTGTGGTGCTGACATTTCCAGTGGTGTAGTGGTTTAGCGACGCCGAGCCCCGCGTTACAGGGCTGGTCAGCCTACTCAGGCTCGTGTCGATTACAGTAGGATCCGAGATCTTGCACGAAACAGCGTACCGGTACCCAATGATATTTGGAGCTTGGCGGTTGACCCATTAGTTCAACTTCCTTCACGAAATAAAACTATGCGGTGCTTATTTTTCAAGCTGACACTAGCTAGACAAGAAACAATTCAATTTCTGCTAAATCAATTCCGATTTGAAGACTTAGACAATCTTTGAAGCGTAGTGGAAGGACCTTTTAGAAAGAGTGGAAGTCGTTCCCTCACTTAATTTTGCTGCGAAGGTATAGTATTCGCAGAATGGCTTTTCTTCGATTGTGATGTAAGCATAGTGATACACAGCAGTCCTCAAACTATAGGACATTTTAGGCTGCACTATTTAGAGCTAGCAGAATTCCCTGTGACTTTCGACAAACACTGTGTTCTTCCACTGAAAGACACTTGAAAGAGACTCGCCTTGTGCTTCTCGCGTTGATAGACTGCCATCAATTCATGAGCAAATGGACAGAGACACGTCGTTCGGTCGTATTTTTGCAAATCAATCCGATGGTAGTCAGAACGTACGTAGTCCTCCCAAATTCTCCCCCCGTCGAGACCATGGCGCTAGATACTCAGAGTATGGTTACACCAAACTGCCGCATGAGAGTCTCGCCCGAGAACCTCTCCGATGCGGGATCCCCACGATTCGGATGACATTTCCCATGCAAGTATGCAGGTGGTAGAAGATGCACTTGCGGAGACTACCTAGCAATCCACGCGGAGAGGATCTAAGGAAAATGCTAGTAGCTGAGCTTATAGGGCTGTCTTAACTAAATATAGAATGTAGGAGTGAAAGACGACAAGTGCTGGAGCCGAAATCGACCTCGATGCTAGGATCGGTGACTTCAACTCCTATGAGGCGCCCGGAAACAGACTGGTCTGAGCACATGCCAGTAGTCGATGCTGAATTAGCTCTCGTCCTCGATGTCTTGGTTGGAAACTGTGCGGAGAATAATGTATGGAATAGAAATGTACATACTTAAGTGCGAAGGAACGAAAGTTGTTCGCCGAAGATGAGAAAATCGATAAGTAGGGTCCGTGCACACAGGCCTGATTGAGCTAGCGGGTAGTGATGAACACCACATGGATCATTCTGAGAAGTACGCATCAGGTAATGAATGCTGTTATGAGATTATTATCTCGAGCTTTTGCCTTGAACCAATCTCCAACCTTCATCAGTCATGTCTACAACACCATTACTCCGTGCCGCAAACACTATTCGATATATAATTTAAGTGCTATCATTATTGTTCATCTTCACTGCTATGCCTGCCGCTTTCTTATATGCAATATCCATTACAAGCCTGGTTTCTAGACGAGAATCCCGCGCATGGCTTGCTAAAGTGCAGCCCACCACCAGCGGCTGAGAAGATGAGAATCACGATTCACAACGTTCATTTGCTTAGCAATGAGAGAAAGTGACTTAATCGGTCATGCTACCGTCCCGAAACAGCCGCGTTCGTCTTCGTCTTTCGACGTTGCCTCGCCGTTTTTCTGCAGAAGTTTTCCATGCTAATTCAATATGCTCCAACGGGAGTGCTGGGTAACGGAAGTATATTCGAGGACCATTTTACCTAACCAACAGCATCGCGCTGAACTCTAGCAATAGTGTGAATGTGACCGATACCGGTGGTATCTTCCTTACCAGTGCCCGCCTAAGACAACGAGCAGCCCGATATACATTCACGATCCGGATGCCTGAACTAGACTCTAGATTCGAACTTCTGGGCGGAGCAACCGCCCAGCAAAGTACGCATATTTCCAGATTGGAAGAGGTCCAGGAAATCCCAATTATGTTGTTCTCTACGGCCGTAGCATATTTCCCAAACCCAGCCCCTAACAACTCTTCAAATAGTGCGATATGAAATTCCGACTATTGTTCTACTTAATCGTCCTGCATGAACATCACCAAGGATATTTGAATTAATGAGAAATAAGGCGACCGTTCACGAGTACCCATTTGAAGCAGCAAGAGAATATAACAATAGAACACTAGTAATTATTACAGATTTTGATTTAACGACTCATCTTTTCATCTTTTCATCTTTTCATGCTGCTTTCTTATAAAAGTCGCAAGGTTAAGCCGAGGTTGTTCCCGGCCGAATTAGGTTTAAGAGCTGCATTGAAAAAGAGGATTAGTAACATTTCCAATAAACCTTCCAAACTCCCAACATATTTTATCTATTTAACACTCGAGCTGTATATTGGAGACGTCCCACGACCCTTTCGCGCAACCGCAGACATTCTCATGTGCTGGGCTAATGGCTAGTGGCCTCTCCGTGCCCCTCAATATCCCCGCGGTCGCTGAGCCGAGGAACTCGTGCAAAGAAGCAAAGAAGCAAAGTCTATCTCGGCCGCGGACATTAATCCTCCCGCTCGCCAGCTTGGCAAGAGTACTTATTAGTCTGGTACCCTGTCTCGATTTGCCCTCAGAGCGCATCTTCATTTGATTCGTGCAACTACCTGTCATTTCATTAATTATATCGGTGCTCTGTTATCAGTTCCAAAGACAACATACGCTCACTTCGCCCTCGGAGCAAATTATTCTACCTACTATCCTCACTGCTTTCTGCCTTCACGCTTCGCTCTCAATCATGTCCAATTTCTCATTCTTCGCAATCCCTGTATACTGGGCTCTAACCATGGTTCCACATGTGTACGCCGTCTCAATCATGACGAAAGCCAACAACGGTCGATGGAACAACAGCAGCCCCCGATCGTCGAATTGGGATGCTTCACTGCGCAAGTCAACGCCGTCCGATATCTACAGTCGCTACGAACGAGGAAAAGCTGCCCACGTTAACGGCATGGAAAACTTCTCGTTGTTCGTTGGAGCGATCATGGCAGGCAACATCGCGAAACTCGATGCCAGCACCCTCAACGGTTTTGTTGTGGCTTATCTGTTCTCGCGCATCCTGTACACTGGGATTTACATTTATGTCAGCAGTCACAGATTCAGCTTCATTCGAAGCGTGTGCTGGATAACGGGCGTTTTCATGTGCTTGGGAGTGATTGTTCGCAGTGGCATGGCACTGGCTTAGGAGGGGAAAGCGCCGTTATCCTTCACATGCTAATTGTGACGAGGAAATATCTGAGGCTGAAGATATTGTGGTAGAGGGACTGTCTCAGCTCGCAGCGTGGTGGTAGAAGTACAATTGTGGCTTACTCCGAAGGCTTACATAAATATCCTGGCGGACCGTTTCCCAATCGTCTTCTTATTGCATGCATACGTTTTAGATCCCTGAGTTGACCATTGCAACGACCGACGAGTCTTTTCTCCAGAAGGAAATTGATGTTGCACATCGGACGTAAAATATCCATGTTAGGGTGAAGGGTGCTAGTCGTGTGTCAGCAGAAGCCTCAAGTGAACACAAGGATGAACATCTTTCAGCTTCTCCAAGGCTATGTCTTGGTGCCTCAGAATCCAGCAGTTTTCCCTTCACTCAGCTTCATAAGTATTAGGCAGCACTTTGACATGTGAATTGGCGATTCTTCAGCCAAAAAAACGCTTTTCCTGGGGCGGTCACACAGCATACTTCGCCAAGGGCAGGAATGTCAGCCTTCGCGAAGCTGACTGAAGACCCCCTTCCATTTCGGTTACGGCTGTTTAAAGGAGGCGCCTCCCCCACGTCATTTAACCTTCAACGTTCAAACATCAACCATGAACGGAACAATGAACGGAACAGCGAACGGAACAACGAACGGGACTAAGGCGAGCCAAACCGGCAGTGGCCGCATCATGGAGAAAATCGCTCCATTTCGCCCCAAATCATCCACAATGACGAATGGAACAATACGACTTCAGCCTGGCAGTGGCCGAATTAATCGGAACCTGTCCTTCGGCCAAAATCCTTTCATCACCATTCCTCAAGATGTTGATCAGAATCCCTTTCGTCTGGTCTGGGACGATTTGTGCTCTGTATTTCAGCTCAGCACGCTTCTTCCCTTGATCATTACCCCACTTGGACCTTTTAAGTCTGGTCCCCTGGACGAATTGTATCCATCATGGTCCAATATGTGGGCTCTGATGCTTCATATGGTACTACTCACTACTCAGATGTTGATGATCGTCACATTGCCGATTATGGCTGTTCTTTTCTGGTTCCTCCCTGGGCTTGTCAATCTGATGTATTTTGTGGCTTTCATTGGTATAACTTTTGTCTTCAAGAGACTACTCAATGGTCCACCCACGACAGAGGCATTAGTTGGACTTCCAGATGGTCTCGATCCGGTCAACGACGAGCACGAGTGTTGGTTCTTCATCAATGGTGTCGCGACTGGGTCAGTATAGGAGTCTCAACTCTACTACGAATACTAATGTCCCTTCAGAAGAGGCTGGCTTCAATCTAACCTCGACCTTCTTGCTCGAACTTTCCAGCGAGAGGTTGTTGGAATTCGCAATACCACGTGAGTGTCCCATCCTCTCAACAAATGCAAACCTCAATTCTGACAAAGTCCAAGAGCCGGATTCATATTTGACCTCATCGAGTGTCTCATACAGCGTGATCTAGACTACAAGACGAAAGACATCCGCCTAGGCCGCGCACAGCTTCGTTCCGCTCTCGCTGCTCCCTCCACCAAGAAAGTAGTTCTCATCACGCATTCTCAAGGCGGCATTGAGGGCTCCTCCATCATTGACTGGCTCCTCGCGGACCTTTCTGCGGAAGTCATCTCCAAGCTTGAAATCTACAATTTCGGCAACGCGGCACGCCATTTCAATAATCCCTTGATTAAAACACCTAGTCCTGGAAACGTGGGAGAAGGCAAAGGCGGCAGAGGCGAGCGAGTAATCAAGCATATCGAGCATTATGCCAATTCAAAAGACTTTGTGGCGAATATTGGAGTTCTGAATTTCACTAGTCCACAAGCTCAGCCGTATGCGGATGGGAATCCCTTCTATGGCCCGGTGTTTGTAAGAGAAGGTTCGGGACATCTACTGAATATGCATTATCTGGATACGATGTTTACGATGAGGGATGGAAAGGTGGATGATGCTGGGAATGAGTTTATGAATTCGGTGCTTCAAGATAGGTTAGTTCTTGAGATGAAGTTTTTGCATTTTGAGTGAGTCGTGCTAATTGATGGCAGGCATGAGAGGGGTGAGATGGTTAATGGAAGTGGGGAGCCGCAGAAGATCAAGGATGTTTCGAGGTTGTGGCAGTATAGGAACGGGAGGAAGCCAGTGGATGAGTAGGTGATTGAGAGAAGAAGCGAGGAAAGATCGACGAGAGTGGTATCGTTACCAACAGCGGCGCGAAATACATGGCGCGTATTGAGGTATACTTAAAAGGATCAGAAGCGGCTGAAATCAGAATTCTTTTGAAGCTTGCACGTGTGTTCAGCTTGGAGTTTAGGAAATAACTAGCGTTTTCATAGCGTTTTCATACCTACTTTCTTAGCAAACCAGTGTTGCACAATCAAAATCGAATACATGACGAAACCCACAAACCTTCAATTTGAAATGACGAGAGAGCCAGCACTTTGTTGCACATCGAAGCCTATGGACGGCGGTTCGTGTCGTCATCGCCATCATTTCAAAAACCGAAGCCCATGACTCCTCTGGTACGTTGCACATCGCACATGACGAAGTTTTCAGTATCTCTCTTTGATGACGAACAATCCCGTCCCCCGTTTAGATTTGGGCCAGAAACTAAATATCTTGTTGCATATCGAAGCAGTAGCTGTGACGACAGACAGGGAATAAGGTTACGAAGTAGAAGCGAGATCGAGTCAGGGGCTCGCTCGCTTTTGGCGAATGGCGTTGTGAGGAGAGGGGAGGGTAGGGACAGGTAGGGATAGGTGAGAGAATACTCCGTAGAGGAGATAAAGCTTAGTTATTCATGTGTAAGCAAGCGGCATTCGTTGCATATCGCGTTTATGAGGGGTAAAGCTAGAGTTTCTGAAGAGCGGGGTTGGGCGTGCGGGGTGTGTTGGGTTGGGTTGGGTTGGGTCTTCATTGCGGTTGAGACCGTGACTGAACCTAAAATTGAAACTGAAACTAATGGGCAAACCAAACTTCAGCTGCGAATATTCAATTTTCTGTTGCTTTTTTTCTGGAAGTTTTGGGATCACGGATCGGATGGTAGTTTATTTTTGGGAGCCTTGAATGATAGGGTCTATTGTAATTGGGTTGAAAGCTTGCTTGGGGAGCAAGGAAAAAGGGTATCAGATCAAATGTAAAACTCATATACTACATACAGTGAATCCCGAAAACGCCGTCCTGACTCGATCCGAGTGCAAGCACCTTCTGATCTTGGTCTTATAATATCATACAATGAACACCATGTCCTTGTTGTCTTCTTCCCCATTTATTGGCCTATGCCCATCTCCTCGTGTTTCTCTCTGAGATTTTCAGATGTAGATAGATGGATGATGTGGTGTGCGTTATCTGATCTCAACTTCTTCCCAGTCGTCTCTTCGGATGATGGTTGATTCGTCTACGCTTCGGATTATAGTTGATTCATCTTCTAAGCTGCGGATGATGGTTGAGTCTTCCACGCTTCGAATGATAGTTGACTCGTCTAAGCTGCGTATGATAGTTGATTCGTCTAGACTGCGGATGATAGTCGAATCATCGAGATTTCGTCCGATGTTCAACGAGGCGGGAGGTGAGAGCATCCATGTCGGAATGACGCGAGCAGAGATTGTGGTTGCAAGAAGGAGGGTGAGGAGTTGAAGTGATGATGAACGCATCTTGATGAGATATTGATGAGCGATTGAAGATGAGAGGTATGATGGTGGTGGAGGACTTGAGAGGATGTTTACTCGAAGACTTTCGTGAAAGCTTGAAGACAAAAGAGATCTATAGCAGCAGGAAATTCTCCTCATATAAACTTTTCAGCTCGTACCCCTTGTTTATCAAAGAGAAGGACCCCTCCATCTGTGTCAAACATGTTAAGTTTTTTGTTCCGCGGGGCTACCCTATTCTCCCAGGGCAATATGCCGGGAAAGATTGACCATGCGATGATCTGATAATCATCTAGCAGTGATTGACAGATAAGTTTGCGTGCGAAAGGGAAAGATAGGCAAAAGGAAGAGACGTTTCTGAGACACGAGTTGTGTCAAGGGGTGAGATGAGGCTAAGCGAGAGGCGGTTAAAATGGTAGGGGGGCTTGGCTATGAGGAAGACGAACATGAAATCGCGGGAATGATGATTTGTGTTTATGTATAATGTAATTCGATTGGTCGATAAGCCAGAGGAGCTTGAATAATGGTATTGGATTGAATGCCGAGGGCTTGGCTCATGTTTGTGATCTGTTGTGATCACCAGCAGCAATATCCACCATCGACAACCTTGCGGCTGTCAGTTGAGGGGAACTAAATTTTGACTCCTGTGTGGAAAGACAGGCGGGACTTACGATATCACTGCCGTTGAGGTACGAACTTGCATCACTCGCCATCCATACTACTGTACCTTGAAGTTCACTGGGATGTCCAAGGCGGCCTAGAGGTATATCTTTGACCCAGCCTGCTTCGATATGCTTTCCTTCCTTTTCTAACAGATCAATGATTAAGTCCGTCTTCATGTAACCTGGGCATAGATTGTTGACCCGAATGCCTTTTGGACCCCACTGCAATGATCAGTGGCTGAGCAGGTTTGATGGACGTAGATCAAATCAAATCATACCTCTGTTGCGAGACTCCTTCCAAGCAACGAAACTGCGCCTTTCGACTACATCAGGTTAGCCAGTGTGATCAGCACCTGGGTCAATGTATGCAGTATACGATCGTTCAAGATAACGGGAGATCAAAGACTTACAGCATTATACGCAGCTTGCTTTTGCGGACGCACGCATATTTGAGCACTCATACTAGAGACTAGTATCAAATTGCCCTTCATCTGTTGCTGGATCCAGTACTTTCCAGCTTCCTTGGCGAACAGAAAGCTGCCATTCAGATTTATATCCATCATCTTCTTCCATCGGTCGTATGCGTAGTTCTCGGCTTCAAAGTTCTCTACAATCCCTGCTGCTGTCACGACGACATCCACTTTACCAAAATCCTTGACAATAGTTCTCCATGTATCTTGTACTTGTTCTTCGGATGTGACATCGCAGGCGTAGGCTCGCAATTCGGGTTTGTGATTCTGGGTCGAGGGTTGGGCGGAGATGTGCTCCGTGATGTGCTTTATAGAGGCTTTTCCTCCTTCTAATGACAAGTCTACACATGCACCGCGTGCGCCACTCAGTGCAAAGGCAGTTAGGAATTCTTTTCCGATACCTCGAGCTGCTCCCGTCACTACGCATGTCTTGCCTTCTAAAGAGAGGGAAGGTAGCGTCATGATAGTTCGACATGATCGCGCGGTCGCTATAGGTCTGCTAGCCGCATTGCGCAGTAGGTTTCGGCGAGCGAGTGGTAATAGAGAAGTCGACATTGAGAAGGTATTCGAAACAAAGCAGTAATGAGGAAGAGCGCGAGCTTGATATTAGTTGCTGTGGATTAGTCTGTGAGCAAAGGAGCAAGCGTTACCACCTCACTGTACAAAGTACTTTCCTCAGTGACGCTGGCCAAGTGAGGGGAAAGCAGGCGCAATCATCGTGAGATTGGTCGGGGGTCTGAGGGCTGAGGGCTGAGGGCTGTCAGGAGGTTGAGCAGCGGCACGGGTTGGAATCGGTGAAGACGGAAGGAAGGACCTTGTCACACGCCGCACCGAGTCGACATCATTGTTCATCCATCACGGCTATCATTCCCGCGTGTTATACTGCCCTCATGAAGTCGTCATCAATCGCTGGATTGAAGCTTGCTTTTTATTTTATTTTTTAAGTTGTGGTCTGCGGGGAAGTGTCAGGAGGAGATGTTGATCAATTTAGGTTGACGTGCAGACGCGCATCACGTGCCATTCCTATCTGCAAGATCTAGGTAGGTACCGGGAGAGGAGAGAATAGTGCGAGATATGGTTGACTAATGAACACATATTGTACATGCACACTATGTAGCAGTATCGTAGGCTTTTCAGACGACATGATGTGCAACATCAGCGGTTGTTCTCCCTCAGTAGGCCTCTGTGCCCGCAAGACGAGATCCAGTGCACTTCGTCATGATCTCGATGCTAGAAGCGCCCGTGTCCTATTCGAAGGTCTTGACTCCGTTCACGTATCCTCTGGCATCATCTGACATCTGATGCCGAAGTGTCGACATTCAGCCGGCATCTGTGCGTTTCAGGAGAAGTTCAGTCCTACATTATCCTCTTGTCTCCGTTGAATGGTGTCCTAAGAAGAAGACTGAACCAACCCAGCGAATCATAAATTGTGACAAGCGTCCAATAGCAATAGTCACTGTCCAAGCTGCTGACGAACGACGGGTCCATGTCCCCGTTCTCCAGGTCTGTTCGGTCGTAGTATTGGTCCATGAGGACCCTGAGCTTGCCCGCTTTGATCTTGGTCAACTCTCTCACCAACGGCGCCATCACGGTTTGCTCTCCAGATGCCTCCCTCCTCGCCACCAAATTCCTCCTTTTTCCACACTTCAACCTTTGCTTTGCATTCTTCCAGAGCTTCTTCACCAGCTCTCCAAGCAGCCTGGCGATGAGGCGAAGATACCGTGATCAGGATGCTCTCCTCGCCAATAGGGACAACACCAAGACGATGGATCATAGCAATTGACGTAAGAGAATGCTTTTCTCGAACAGTTTTGCAAATTTTAAGCATAGTCTGGAGAGCCCGTGGCTCATAAGAAGTATATTGCAATTCTTTAACGGGCTTTCCAGCAAAATTGTCGCGTGTCGTACCTGATGCAAGTCAATTTTAAGCCATCTAAGAAAGATCAAATCGTATCTTGCCAGCAAAGAGGACAATAGCGCCAGCTTTCGGACTTCGGACTCGATCCATCATCAATTTGGCATCGAGGTAGCCATGAGATAATGCAACATAACAACCCTCTTCTTGTAGTTCACTCGCCATGACTTTCAGGGGAACAGTTCGAGAAACTATTCGAGAAACTAGATATGAGGAGGAAAAGCGAGATAGGTAGACCGAAGAAGGAATAGGTTGGCTTCACGTGACACAGTTGGCCCGGCGCTACGTTTTGCCGAAGACCGGTCTCGACACAATAACTCCTCCCACCGTCGCATTCCTGACCTGCCTCATACAAACTTGTACCTAACTTACCTTGCAAAGAACCTCCATCGCAAAGCAAGATGAATCAAAGCCGGCCAGTACGCCCATCTGGCCATGATTCTACCATGTACGATGATGAGTCTCGCCCGGAAGACTATTACCATAGCACCTCATCCTCCCAAGGTTACCAGAATTCGCGGCAGGGTAAACGATAGATTGGAGATGGAACCTACCTTGAATTATGCTGATATTCGATGTCTCAAGATTATCCAAGATCACCTCCACGGGGAACAGCTGGCGAGAGGCTAGCGTATGGAGAACGGCATTCTATGGAGGACCGGCATCACAACTATGATCAGAGGCGTTCGCGATCCCCACGAAGAGAAGGCAGAAGCCGCTATACCGATCGAGATAGGGAAGACTATCGATCACCGTCGCGGGATCGAAGTCGAAGTCGTTCCCCATACTTTGGTGGTCCTCCAAATCGCAATGTTATACTAGAGGGAATACCTCTTGAATGGACTCAGGAAGACGTTGGCCGCCCCATTTTCCCTTCTTGCGGATTATCCACCATTCCAACCCACTTTTACCATAAGTGTCTGTCAAACAAAATTTTGAACTCTGGCTAAGCAAGAATTGGCCGTCGTGGCCGTTCTCTCTGATTTACAGATTCTCAATGAACTTCAGCATGGTCTTCGGCTCGAGGGCTTGGAAGAGGTCAGATTAATCAAGGACAAGCGCACTGGTAAGGAATTCCGAAAAGTTTCTCAGACTCGTGCTGATGCTTGATAGGACAATCCCGCGGGTTTGCATTTGCACAATTTCTTGGTATCAGTGATGCAAGACGGTTTCTCGATCGATACTATCCTACCGTGCAGCTTTATGGCCCAACTTCTGCCGACTTGGCAGGAACGAATGATCCAAGTAAAGTTAGGATAGCATATAGCCGAGATAGAGACGATCGAGACAAAGCCGGCAAAGGTGAAGACGATTGGAAGTGTGAAGTTGTATGTGGTAATGCGCTTTTCGTACTCCAACGGCTGATAGGATGTAGTGCTACCTTCCGAACTTCTCTCATCGGACGCTTTGTTTCCGATGTAACGCTCCGAGGACAAGTACGTCTCCCTTGGACCATCATGCAAGCTATACTGATCTATACAGGAGCCACAGCACATGGGGTTGTTGTTGCTCAGACTAATATGTCGACATTTTCCGGCTTCGCTACCACTGGTGATAGCGATGTATCGCCAGATGGCACTGCATCTCAATTTTTGCTATTGCGTGGTCTCGAACCTGGCGTAACTGAGGAACTCCTAGCTAAAGGTGTCAGCAAACTGTGCAAGACCAAGGCTGGTACTCCTCCATCTGACTTTCAGGGTGCAAAAAAGAGGCAGATTGCGTCAACCACAAACGATGCCAGTCTCGGCGCCAAAGATGGTTCTTTACGACGAGTTCTATTGGTTCGTGATAGGAAAACGAATGACAGCTGGAGATATGGTTTCGCAGAATTCAGCACTGTCGAAGATGCACAAGCTGCGATGGCTAAATACAAGGCTTCCGACAGATTTACAATTTCTTCGAAGCCTGTCCTCCTTTCATATATTCATGCCGGAGTCTTTGTACCGGTCCTTCATCCTCTGGGTGACGAATACACCAAATTTACGTTTAGCCCCCTGTCGAATGCAACCGTCAAGCTTATGTATTGGGATGAAGCAGCTTATGCAAACGAACTTGCTGTTGCGTTGGTGGACACTCCGTTGGCAACTAAGACTAAAGAATCGGAGCATGCAAAACTCGCAGCAGCCGCTGCTAATGAAGGTCTTGTAGGCAATGGTAAGGACGGAGAACCTCGGTTGAAGAAGAGGAAGGTGGATAAGGATTCGAAAGTCGTGGCTCCACATCTGCAATTTTGGACTAATAGGCACGCTGAGCTTCATGGACTCCCACCTAAGGACTCGGAAGAGGAGACACTGGATTCCGGACCTTCTGCTCTTCAAAAGAAAATTCCTCCATCTACGCAGACACCACCCAGTCAAAGCTTTGCTGACTTGGACCGGAGATGTTGTCTTTTATGTTCAAGACAATTCAAGACCGAAGCAGAGGTTAACAAGCATGAACGAGTGAGTCAGCTTCATAGAGATAACATGAATAATGAGGATCTTGTTGGTAAAGCGATGGCAAAACTCAACAAAACCAAAGGATCTGCCATCGAAGGTTCTGCCTACCGAGACCGAGCCAAGGAACGACGACAGGCATTTAATCAACCCAAACAACCTGCTGCACAGCACAATCGGGCTTCAAAGGAATTGATCGACGGTTCAACTCCCAAGAAAGAAGATGACGAGGTGCCACCTATTCAGTCTAAGGGGGCAGCTCTTTTGGGCAAAATGGGTTGGACTGCTGGGGCGGGACTAGGAGCACAAGGTACTGGCAGGACTGATGCAATTGTTACCGAATTATACACTCAGGGCGTTGGATTAGGTGCACAGGGTGGGAAGGTTGGAGATGCCGCAGAAGAAGCTCATCGGCAAACCAAAGGGAGCTATGCCGATTTTGTGAGCAAGGCAAAGGACAAGGCAAAAGAGAGGTTCGAGAGTCTGACATAGATAAGAATATGTTACGATTGGACTCGCATCGCTTCCCTGCCGCCAGAATTCTACCATTAGGAAGGTCTCCTATAATCATATCCTCACAACTGCTTCTATAATAACCAGCCCACCATGTACTGTGCCAGTTTTTCTCGAGGTTGCACGGTGCTTGGTCAAAAGCAAGTTTTGGCTTCTTTCTCCAACACAATTACGCCACAACATTGAAGATCACGGGCTAATTCGTCCGTTTCTGACCTGCCCAACTCGAAGCAGTAAAGCGCGCCCGCCACCAACTGCAGGGGGCCGTTGAATGGAAAGAAGGCAAATGGCACACAGCAAATTGAATGTCGGTAAGTGTCGAACCGAGAGGATTACTTTTATGATTTTATGTTGGCTTGCATATTGGTTGCACATGCTAGATTTCTGCCCTTGCTGAAGTCGTGGGGAATTTCCAAGTTTCTCGTGGTACACAAGAGAGTTTCTTACTGACTTGCGTTTCCTTTCTTCGCTGGCTATCGCGGCTCCCTCGTCACATATCAAATACGGAGCGCTCAACCAAGTCATTTCGGATGCTTGCCGCTTCGGCCCATAATTGACCTGGGCCGGTCTCAGCTTCAGACCGGCTAACGGCCGGGGCGCTTCCCCGACTGCCTAACATTTGCGAACCGCGTGGACTATGAGCCTCGTAGGTTCTGTTGTTTTGTTTGCTTCCATTTCCGCAACTTTTCACTTCTGTCCGATGTTCTTTCTCTCAGAGGTTGTCTCATAGCACGTTGCCCTACATGAACAATTCATCAGAACGTTTCGACATGACTGGATTCCCGTCGCTCAAGATGGAGGACCTTCTGGCAATTCTCGGGTATCATAAGCAACATCCAACACGAAATGGCCCCGGATTACACTCTGATATAACTGAATTCTATGCCAAATGGGTAGCTGCCGGGAACCATATTCCATCCACCAGAAAAATTTCCGAGGCCGCTGTGCATTGTGCTCGAGAGTTCCTGCTAGATGGCAATCGTGCGGAAAGACTCTTTCCCCCGAATTTAGACGGCGCTGTCGAATGGCCGGCAGACCGTGACTAGTAAGTTACTTCTAGGCAACAACGAAAGTTCGTCCCGTCTCTGGCGTAGTGGTATCTTGATATCAGTTTGGTTTGCCGATCTGTACGGGTTTTGGCCTGACACGTAGTAGTATCGAAGAAGCAGTTGGACATCTATTCCGTCGAAAAGCAATAAGTTCTAAAATCGTTGCCGTTCAAACAGAGACAAAGCGGAAGAAAGCCGCCGGCATTCCTACGCAGCAGGCTTGTAAGAGTCAACGCAAAAGAAAGAGAAAGCATTCGCCGCGTGTTCGTATCCAGCACGAAATTATCATACAATACTGACCTCTTGCGTACAGGAAGAGAAGGTCAGCTGTGAAGCGATCCTTCAGCCAACTGCCATGAAAGAATGGAACGAGCCACCGAGCGACCCCAGCGCGAAGACGTGCAGCGATTATATTCGGAGCCTTAATCCGGACAATGATGAGAAGCTAACGGGATTCACCAAAAATTGGCTTGCAGAGGTATTGTATTCCATTTGCAAATCCCCGTGGGTCAGAAGCTTACTCCTGATAGGAGGGCGCTGCTTGGCCAGGCTGTGATCATCGCCTTCAGCGCTTCATGCATGATAACGATTTCTACCTTCTGGTCAATCATGGGAAGGATGAAACTCCTGAAAGCATCAAATTTGCCACAAGTCTTCGCCAAGGCACCCAGATACAGGATATTGAGCCTAAAGAGAGTGCGATATTCTTAAGGAAAGTTTTTGCGCAAATAAACCAGGTTACCCAACAGCTAACGACACATCCAACATTCGTCCTCAAATGCCGTCGCGATGCTACCGTGCATAAGACTAATCGCTTCCACGACCAGTGGGAAAGAAAGGAAACCTATTGTAAGTATCTGGCAAAGGAATGTGTTTCCTATTTTGAATAGTCTCATGATCTTCCCCCGAAGCAATTTCCCATTACTCCCGAAATGTTTCATGTCGAACAGTTGCTTATCCACCGGTGCCTAGGGACTGCTGCCCAACTTCCCCAATTCGGCGACAGCGAACAGAAATCTGCCAAACGCCGCAAATCCAAAACAGTAGAACGCCAGCAATCGTATGCTTCATCCTACGTACAGTCACCAGTAGAAAGGTCAAAGCAAACGCCCCAGGCAGACCTGCTGATGTCTACGGCTGCAGATGCATTAGGACTGAGTGGCAGCTTAGCTTATCTTCCAGGCCTTGAAATGTCCCTTGGAATTGATCAACACATGGTAAAAGTCACGAACTTAAATTAACTTTGGCACATACTAATCTCCCCTTTCAGGAAATTTCGCCAACTGACCAGTTCATGTCGGGGATAGCTGAGGGTGTTATGCTCTCTGACCAGCCAATTATATCAGCGGGGAGCCTGTCTAGCAATGTCAGTTTCGGAGTTGATGCGACCCCAACTTGGGCCAATGAATACACACCAGCTACGTCGCTAGATTTGTCTTCGCCACGAGGGCCATCATCAAGACGACAGGGGTCAATCAATGGAGAAGGACGGGAGAAGGACAACTCGGTTTCAAGGTAAGTGTTTAACTTGGCTATCTGGTCGAGCCGTTCCATCGGCTCCTGTGATATGCTCACCAAAATTCTCCTCATTCAACCATTTCATAATTGGAAAAGAGCCTTGCTGACCTTCTTCGCTCTGAAGCAATAAGTCAAATACGATCAAAGAGTCTCGCATCGTGAAACTGCCAGTATTCGTGAAACTCGAGTCACCGAGAACCAAGCCGCTCGCGAAGATCTCATCACCCCAAAGATTCGGTTGCAATAAAGACATGCCAGTGGATCTTACAGCCGATGACACGGAGTGGGACTATGTTCCTGGAGAATTGGACATGACGGACGAAAGCGACGATAATGGGTTGACGCGGGTCTCGGCGCACGTGAAAAGTGGCTGGAACGAGGACCGCCATTGTCTCTATCCTCGCACTGCAATACATAGAAATGGTAGGGTTGGCAGTGTTCCGCCCAAGAAGGGCTTGCAAAAACGATCGAACAACGTAGCATTTGCTGCCCCTACGCCGCCTGCGCTTACTATGACGCAACAGGTTCATTCTGCCTGCCCGCCTCACTCCGATATAGCATCGAAAACCGAGTTAGGGCTCACTAATCATCAGATCATTGCTACGAAATCAAGTCAACCAGTATATTCCTCAACGCAACCTCCAAGTGAAGTTGTTGCGTCACTAAATGAATCTCCCGTGCAACAGGCTAAGATCAGTGTGAAGAAAAAGAATCCTCAATCTACGCAAACTGCATTGTTGAGTGATCATGTCGGAAGACCAGAGGAGCAAGTCATGGGACTATTCTCACAGACCTCATATAGCCCTACGAGTCCTGCTAATCCAAATTTGTATGGAACCAGTCAGATCACTAACGAACTTCAAAAGAGGTGGGCAGATATGCGCGATGAGGCAATCATGAAAATGCAGGCTCAGCACAATGAAGCAAGACTTGAAGCTCGAGTGACTGAAGAGAATGGTGGCCATTTGTCTGACATACTTGGCCAGACTGTTAAGCAGACATATACGGTGCAGGAAAACGCTGAGCCATCGAATCTTTGAGAGCCCAAAGCTGACCAGTCGAGACTTAACCAGGCGAGCAATGATCAGGCGAATGGTGGTGAGACGATTACCAAGCCGACATACCCCTCGAATCTGTCGGAGGTAAAGAAAATAGCAACTTTATCCCCTAAACCAACATCACTTCGCAATCCTTCGTTATCATCGCCAAAAAGCATTAAATCTTCAATTATAGAGCTGCCGCCCGGGTCTACTTCATCAATCGGATCACCTACAGTTGTCACTAGTCCAGTAAGCAATCCACATTCTTCAACTCCAGATCATCCATCGCCGAATGAACCTGCCGGGCCCAAATCTCTGTCAAACTCGAACCACGATCACCAGCCACCCTCCACTCAGTCCATCAACTCATATACCTTGGACTCTACGGCAACGCAGGTGGTCCCCAATCCCGAGGCGCCGAAATTTAACAGTTCTTACGCTATCGTCCCACCCTCGACTCCATTCTCAACGAAGCCTTCTCCATCCGAGGAAAGTGCGCTTCCACAAGCAAATAATCCTCCATCCGAGCAGAGCGCGCTTGCAAAAACGAAGCCCAATCTCGAAAGAAGTCTCTTCAAGCCAATCACAGATCGCGACCCCAATATAAAGACTTTTGAAATAGTCATCGCGCTCGAGGATGGAACGATTGATGTCGACAACGCTTTTTCATTCCAACACGCTCAAGATGCTACGCTTGCCGAATTCTTCGACTTCTACTCAATCGTATCGGGAGTGCCAAATTTCAAGCTCAAAGCACTGACGTTCACGCCTGCCTTTGGGACCGGATATCGTGTTGTGAAGATGGAGAGAGTAGGCGATGCAGCAAGGAATGAGCAGTCATGGAAGTTAAAGAAGAGGATGATTATGGCGTTCTTTCAGAAAGCGGAGAAGGAGGAGGTAAATGAGCGCAAGTTTCAGGTTTTAGTGGAGGTTGCATGAATAATATTTGTAATTGGGTTGATCTGGATGCTTTTATGAGAAACGATTATGAGGCCATGTCTGAAGATTGTTCTTGATGAATTTCACATCCGGATTAGATATAGATTCTACGGAGTTTGCTTGTCTTCTGGGCGAATTCTAGGTTTGGATGGAAAAGGGAGAATGAAAAGTTTATGTCTATGAGGTCTTTCGCTATTGCCTCGACCACCTCAATATCATGATTTCGTGGTCAACTAGAATATGTTCTACAAATAGCTCTGAACATTGTCATTCAAGGTTTGATCGAAATACTATTTCATATCAATTATTTCCCATCCCAAAAGGCACATCTGATTGTTACTCATGTTAAAGCTACAGCTTCGCTTATAACGTGATGGAAAAGGGGCTAGTCACGTGCTCTGGAAGATTATTCTGGTTAATTTTTGAACATATATCAATCTCTAGGTTCTCTTGAATGGGTGACTGCAATCTTAATTCTCTGAAGAAATATTCGAACTAAAGTTAGGAAAAGTAGAATATGCTTTCTATTCTGCTTACACGACAAGACGCTGGAACTAATTCACTAACGAGAATACAAATCAACGCCTGCTTGATTTACCATCTGTGGTTTACACCTGTATAAATTCAACATGAAACTATAATCATAAGCAAATCATTCTATTCTCAAAAACTAAACAGAGCAAACATCGCGAACCAACCAACAGCGGCAAAAAGACTAATCTGACCCGAGCTACGAGAACCTCCATTCGAAGCCTTGGTAGGTGTCGTACTAGCACTCGCTGTCGTAGTTCCCGCTCCGGTCCCAGTTCCCGCGGGAGTATTCGCCCCCGTGGATGTTGCCCCGGAGTTTGATCCTGACGCACTTCCTGCCGCTGAGCTACTCGGCGGCGAGGCCGATCCCGAATTAGCTACAACAGATCCCGATCCCGTAGCCGCAATCGCTGTCGCAGCCACGCCTCCCTTGAAGAATTCCCACGTTGTAGTAGATGCCAATGGTGCGGCTAGCTGGCCAGGCAAATCCGTAACTGCGTCGTTGCCAAAATCTGGAAGATCCGACCATGCGTAGAATTGAGAGTTGTTGTACTGCTGGAAGCCGAGATTGGAGGCGGTGCAGTCGAGCCCGTTGGCAAAGGCTTTGACGCATGCGGTGCTGTTCAGAGTCGAGATGGCAGCGTTGAAATTGTCCATACCCGTGTAGATTGACTCGATTGGAGTGAGATCCGAATCAGGGCAGACGTCGGTGAAGCTGCCGATAAAGGGTCAGTAAGAAGTTGTGGGAGGTTGGGTTATTGATGAGTTGAATTGTGAATGAGGGAAGCTTACGCAGAGAGGGCTTTACTGGCTCCACAGCAATAGCAGTCAGTGTTCTGAGCGGCACCAGTCCCTTTGGTATTACACTTGTTTATATCTCCCTGCATTTCCTGAACGATGCCGAAAATGACGCCAATCTGACAAGAGCAGCCGCCTGGCTGGCCAGCTGGTGCGGGAAAGTAAGGCGGATATTCTATGGTCAACAAGGCATCGCACTGTTGTACGGCGTCGATGATATAGTTTTGGAACTCGCAGGAATAGCCCTATTTAACGGTGTTAGCATAGCGTGCGGGACCTATGTTACTTGAGTGAGAGAAGTCTTACTCGGTTCCAGCAATGGCCCACAGCGCAGTTGATCCAGTTTTGATATCCGCCACAGATGCATGCCGAGTAACAGTTCGCATCAGATGACTCGCAGTTGTTGTAGTTATCGCAGGTTCCGTCTTGGCAATTCTTCGAAACGCATTGCTGTACTGTGGTAGTAACGCTCCCCATACACGTATCGAAACCAGATGGATCTACACATCCTTCTGAGGTAAGAGTGAATTGGGCCTGGGCAAATGGAAAAGCCAAGAGACCGTAGAAAAGAATCGATTGTAGCTGCATTTTCGGTAGAAGACGGTTGTCAGAATAACGTGGAAAAACTTGACCTGTAGTAAGGAGGCTCTGAAAAGAAGGGTCTACCAAGGCGGGATTTAACACTCGTTAAATATCTGGGCATTAGGAGGTTCTCCATTTCTTGCCCCTATGAGGCTGAGGTTATCTCTGTTAAGCTTTAACCCAAGCCGTCCCGCGAATGCGGTTTCGCTAGGAACCTAAACTGGATCGATACAAGCTGGGGAAAACGAGCCCGCGTATAGTACTAAAGAGGAAAACGCGACGCGGATCAACACTTCTCGACCAAACAGACCTTTTCCTTTCGGTGTTCAGTGAAAATGCCTGGAATTGTGGCTTTGCAATAGTTTGTGCGGCTGAAGATTGCTGGAGGATTGATTGGTGCCCGAGATTGGATCTTGTGCACTAGCGACAAACTCAGCTACCTTTCTGTCCAGAGCGAGGCAGACCTCGCTAGTTATTGTCTGGAGCGGGATGGCATTGAGCCACAATCTGGACTGCTCGGATATCCGGCATTTTTTAGGGTTAAGTTCGAGAAAGCTTCACCGAGCTGAGTTGCGTTCCAAGAAATGCTTCAAGCTTCAAGCTAGGCAATTATGCTTATACTTAGTTAGCGCAAGCTGAAAATCGTCGGGCCTTTGTATTCGATCACGTGTAGGGTTTAGAAAAGAGAGACTTATTCGAAGGGCGCAAGTACTTTGATGCTATTTGTGACAGAAATCATGTTAAAGTCAGGTTTCGCAATATATCAAGAATTATGAGGAACAAATGTCCAACGTGGGCACGGAGGTACCGAAAAGGGGTTCAAAATTAATGGCTTAGTTAGCCGAGGCAGCTCGCTACAACGGGCCTAGGCCTCCCAGACTCACCAGAAAATTGCAAAATTGGCACATCACAAGATGGACTAAACATTCGCCTTACTTCCACAAGGAGTTTCCTTTCTATCAGGATAATCCAGCTTGCTCTTTTCTAGAGATCTTTCATAAAACGATCTCGAGCTTTTCACTTTTAGATCTTTGCCGCTCGAGATTGCAAACCATGGAAGCCTCAGTGAGAATGCCGGCCGTACCCTTTGATCTTGACAATACCCTCTTTCGATCACAGTCATTCCTTGCCTTTGGGTATCAAGGCTGCACAAGCTGAGTTTCCTCTCTTTCGACAAAGGCAGGAAGATGACCTTATCATAACTTGCAATCGATGTCTGCAAACAGCCTACCACCAATATTTAAGAAGAGAAATCAATCACGGAGAGAAAGACATGCAGAAATGCCGTCTCTTCTTCTCCGAACTTAGTATGCACGACCGAGTGTAGAGGAGATCTAGCTTTTTAAACGGGTCTGGTGGGTATATATATGCCGGCTTACTAAGCAAATCGTCGAGCATCTCGAGGCAGTATTGAGCTTCTCGTTCGTGAAAGAGCTTGGATATCAATTCGCTATCATCACTAACGGGCAAATAAAAGATTAGCAAGATAAGGCGGAGGCTATTGGAGTGCTTTCGCTCGTTGACGTCCTGTGCACCTCGGAAGAAGTTGGAATACATTTGCCCAACCGGTGTCCATAATGCCACTCCCGTTCCCCAACATCCTCTTCGAAGCCAACCTTGCATATCACGCATCTTGATGTGGCCCAATCTTCCCCTCTTCATCAATCTCAATGATATCCGTAAGCTCTTTAGCAGAAGCCAAAAAAAGAAAGTCGCCCTTCCTAGTCAAGCCCCCAATCCAAGCACCCTTGTAAACGCTTCCATCCCTGAACGTCAAGATCGCCCCATTGTCATGCTTCTTCCTCACCCGCCACATGCCTTTATATGTAAGTTTTCCTGGCATATACATAGTGCCATGACCATGTTCAAGTCCATTGAGAAACTCGCCATCATATTTTCCGCGAAGGACGCGATTTCGGACTCCGTATCCGTGGATCTCGTCGATGTGGAAGTGCCCCTTGTAGTGGTAGCCGACTGGCTGCCACATCTCTCCCTCACCTTCGCGGATACCCATCTTGTACATCCCTTCGAACTTGCAGAGGTGCTCGGGACAGTTGTTGACTTCGGTCATGAAGCCGTCGGGTTGGTCCTCTTTCCATGTTCCTTTACTGTAGCCACCATCAAGCCATGTGCCAATTCCTGGTCCGTTCATCATGCCGTCTTTGAAACGTCCTTTCCATACTAAGCCCGTACTGCAACGTAGCTCGCCTTCACCATCTGGACGGCCATTCACCACGTCGCCTTCATATACAGAGCCAGAGGAGAAAGTTATCATGATGTTGTGTTGGATCTCTGGTGATGCTGGCGTCTGAGAAATTCCAACTGCTCGAATGAATGGTCCTTGTGGAACACCATCGACGAATTCACCCTCATACGCATCGTCATTCCATTTCGTCAACCTCCCACGTCCGTGCATAAGGCCTTCTCGCCATTGGCCTTGATAAGATCCGCCGTTAGAAAAGATCATCTCGCCCGTACCATGGTTCCTGTCATTGCTCCATTGACCAGTGTATTTATGGCGGTCGCCCCAAGTCCATGTCATTATTCCAACTCCGTGTTTCTTTCCCATTGAGTAGTCTCCCTTGTAGACATTGCCTTCAGGGTCAGTCCAATGGCCATTTCCATGCCATTCATTCTGTTTCCATTCACCCGCGTATGTAGATCCCGCGAGATACTTTGCAATGCTGAAGCCTTCAGGTTGGTCGTTGAGCCAATTCCCGGTTTGAGTGCCTCCATCGGGTGTGTATGAGGTTCCATATCCATGCCTCTTTCCATCTACAAGGTCTCCTACATAGCGTGCGGAAGTTATATATCCAAATGCAGCGATGAGACATTGCATTTGAAATAAAATTGAGGTGATTGGCAGGTTTGGAGAATCCAACTCTCTTTCTTCGCTAGAAAGGTAAGTTTCGAGATGTTTCATAGCTGGAGAGAGGGTATCCAAAATGCCCAAATGGCCAACACATTTAATCCATTTGAGTAGGAATGGAGACGTCAAGAAGCTTTTGACTTTCGAAGTCAGTTCCGGCGAGGTTTTGGACGCGCCCAAATGACGAAAGGTAAATTCGATAGCATATTGAGCAAACGGACTGCGAACAAAGAATTCATCAGAAAGTGGCATGCTCGAATCGATTTCTTGGAATGGGGTGCTCGTGATGGTTTTGAAGCAGAAGCCCGCGACTCTTGCATTTGCAATTGCTGGATCTACATAGAAGCTATGCTCCGATGATGGGCTCTGCAGACACTCAGCAACGGTCATGTGGATTGCTTCTACACGACCGCTTGGATCAGTGTCGATAAGACCACCACAGTGGTTCGCAATCGATGCTTTGAGATTGATCAAGTCCCCAAAATCAGCCGTCAGGGGAACTCGAAGTTCATCCGTAAAGAGTGGCCGCGCAGCAACAGTTGTCCAGTCAAAGACTGCCTTCGCAAGTCTTATAGACGCAGGCCGAGCATTGATACCCGACGAGATAGATTTTAGAATGCGAAGATAATAAGCATTCATTTCTCCAGGTAGGGAGCTGAGGGACTCGAGAATCCCATCAACTGTGTCTTGCTGATCTAGTTGATCTAAAGCCGTTTGAACCCAGAGAAAGGTGCCGGAATGCTGCTTCTCAATTCGATCAAGGATAGTTCCTTTGAGATCCTCCCGGGAATTAACAGTTGATCCACTCAGCCGGCGTCGAGCATATGTCATGATATCATCGTGGTTGTCTTCAGGGCAAATCTCGTCAATCTTGAATGGGAGATTGTTTATCAAATCAGAGATGTCCTTTGTTCTCCTGCTTAGTATGATCATCTTGACATGCAACGGAGAAGAGTCCAGGTCAGCAAAGAGACGCAACAGGCCAGCTCGCTCGTCTTTATCGCACTCGTCCAGACCATCAATAACCCAAAACATTGGCTCTGGCCAGCCAAGTTTGAGGATCCGATCTTTGAAAAGTTGCTGCCACAGAGTTCCAACAAGGCCCTTCTGGACATCGAAACCGCTTTCCATAAGCGTTACCATTCTGTCGTAGATAGTCGTATGCTTCGAACAAAGTTGAAAGCATATTGATCTCAACAAGTTCTTCGGAGACGATAAACTTTCATTGTTGTACTTGAAGAAGAAGTAACCAAAGGGCAGTCCGCTCACTTCAAGATTCTCAATGAGATGGGCAGCCAGAACTGACTTGCCCGCTCCTGGTCTCGCATGGAGCCAGAGCAAGCTTGATGTCTCGCATTCTCTCCACAAGAGGTATTCCTTCTTCAAGAAGATCCAGTCCCCTGTATTTGCGCATCTTTTGCTTCTTAGGGAGCTTCTCTCATGATCAAGGTCAGATGATGGATTGAGCCACGCACGGAGTTTGGAGAGCACGTCTGGTGCGAGTGAAGGTGCTTTTGATGCTGAATGCAAATATCAGCACGACATGCGAAAAGACCTGAGGTAAGTGGGAAGACACTCACAAACGTGGTCGACACTCATGGATCGCACGTGGATGGCAACCGATGCTTCGGCAGCCATTTCGCAGAGTCGTTTACTCACAGCTATATATAGAGGATCCTTCTCTCCCGAATATCTCGCAATGCATCGGTGATCAGCATTCATGGGTACTTGCCTTTCACCTCCAATGTCCATCACTGCAGAAGATTGTGCTACGATCTGAGAACTTACGTTAGCCTAATCAAATCCTAGGATATCATGCTTTGTCACGAGGCAAGCGACGTGGGCGAATACTTCGACAGAGTGATCGCAAAAGAAGAATCAATAAATCCTACCTGCATTTGCATCGGGCCAGCCCAACGTCCGCCTATGAGACTCGTTGGCTTAAGCTCATAGAAGCTCGCAATCTGAAAATCCGATGCTAGATGTCGAAAGTTATCAATTAGGTCACCTAAAACAGTGGAATCTGTCTGCAAAGCCTTGAGAAGTTGTGTCTGGATGCCCGGAAAAGCAGCTACGGCGATATTAGAGAGTGTGCTAGCCAAGTTCGCAGCGGAGGATCCTCGATGCGGGGTCGCAAGAAAAACAATTCCATAAGTTGAGTTGCGGATGTCTGAGTATAGCTTATCCATCTGCGAAAAGACGAGTGCTTGCTTCACTACCAAGCCGCCCAAACTATGACACACGAATATGATAGGCCTCTTTTTTGCCTGAAGTCAGACTCAGTCAATATGTCGGTCTGAACAGAGATCAAGCAGACATACTCCCCTTTCGGATCGCTGACCATCCAACGCATTCAAAAGTCCTTTCGCATGGTCTTGAATCCTACCACTTGTCGCATCCTTGTATACACTTGAATTGTAGCCGTAGGTCATTATACGAGCATTCGGTAACTGCTCCGGCAAGAGATCTTCGAGCCACATGACTTTTTTCTCGTGAGTCCAGGCATGAATCGCGTTAGAATTCAGGCCATGAACAGCGACGACACTAAACATGAGACGGACCATCACCATGGAACAGTTAAGCATGGTTCATGGAATAACGTACTCGATCGTAGGAGCTCGCAGTGGCTCGCGACATCCATCGTGAACAGTCAGTATACCACCTTGCTTTGCGACCAATCGCTACCACAAGAGTAGAGTCAGTGCTGTAGCTATCCTCCTCATGACCAGATAGCGAAACAAGAGCACATACCCCATCAGCGCTTGACCAGGTGCGAATCTCGTCCCGTTTCACCGCAATGTTCATGCCACCTTGCGTGAATCCGGTTGGTGCGGATGCATCCCCATCGACCATGATTGTAGTCGCGTTCCTGACGATTGACTGGGGGGACTCGTCTGGAAGTTTGTCGAGACGAGGCTTCGGCTGCTCCTCCGGTTTGCGGATGTTCATGGTCGTGGCTTCCTCAACATCACTGTCCGCCAGCGATGCAGAGGAGCCGCAGCACCAGGCGAGAGGCATGCTTGCAATTTGGACACGCAAGTTGTACGGAGCGAGCGGTGAAACTTTTACATCCGCCAGCATAAAATATCACAGTAGCACTAGCTAGTATGTACTGCACTGGCACTAGAAGCAAACTTTAGCCCAAGGCTCCCTGCGAAGCTATCGAGTAGTACATGGTTGAATTCGGGAATGCGTATGAGTATAATGTAGTGAAGGGCGGCTCCATGAATCAAGTGAGGGGAATTGGTGGGTTTCTAAGATCTTAAGATCTGAGGATCTTAGTGGGGTGTGCATGCAGCTCACACCAATGTGGAGGCAATGACTAGCAAAAATCACTAGCCACACGCCCATACCAAGCAACCGCTCAAAATTGAATTAGACCATAATAGCGCAACAAATTCAAAATAAAAACTAGATAATCGATATCACATGCTTCACTTTAGCCATTCTACTAATTTCAATAAGTTTCCAAGAAATCCGAAAGATCGCGAAATTTTTGGTGTTCCCAGGAGCCTCGGTAGTTCTAGAGAGAGGACGGCATGGGTGAGCATAGCGGCGATAGGCGAGTGGCATATGGGCGACAACCTGGTGGAAGATGGGAATTCATATAAAATAACAAGCACGAACCACTAAATGATTCAACATTCTATGAGACGGAAATATACATGGCTGGCCGTACCCATTTTAAAAATTAAAATACACTTCTATCCCGTCTGGCGATGTGCTTTTTTAAGCTCCCTCCAAAGCTTATTTGGACCACAAACTGGACCTTTCCATGGCCGTGTGGTTCTCGGATTGAATTCTCCAGTATGTCTTTGCTCGTCCATTAGCAAAACATAGTCTAAGAGGGCTGCAAAGCCCTTTCGCCACATGAGTGACCATTTCGGATAGAAATGCCAATTCCTTGAGCAGTGTTTCGACAGCGCTCTCATGCCAGGACAGTTGGCATATTTACGATTCATATACCTGGTCCTGGGAGCACAAAGAGCCAGAATAGAATTATCCAATGCCCTCCATCCTCTGCTGAATGGATCAATTGGACGCTCAGCAGGGGCATCGATCAGTGGATAATACTGCGAATTATCTTCATTTTTTCTGTATTTCTGGAAACCTCCTGCGATGAGATCAACTGCCATTCTCGAAGCACGATTCTTCATCATCTCCCTAATCCGTTCATTGGTGTTCGGTCCATATATAGATGTCCCATATCCGAAGGCTAGACACATAGCATGGCTTATGACATAGAGACCACATTGCTGACGGGTGCTACCTGGAAAGCGTTGTAACTGGCCGGTTGGCGTGCGCAATTGCCACTCATGAGGCAGGAAGCGTTCCCCTGGCCTGTCTCCGAGGTAATGTGCAAGCCAGCGAATGATACGCTCGATGCAATTCGAGCCTCCATTCTTTTCATTGAGTCCAGTCTTTCCATCGGAACAATAGTACTCGATTGTTTTCGCTTCTGGAGATATCACGACAAGTGCCGCATGACCCAATCCGCGACGGTGGATGCATATTGGCATGAAGAGATATCTGAGTTTCCAAAAGCTCGCTGGAGGAACAAGGTTTTCATCCCCGAAAGCATTTTCTGTGATTTCGTCGTGAGTGATATTGTCATTGATAAGGTCGTCATGCAAGGTATTGTTGGTGGAACGAAACATGGGTTCCGTAGTCTCTGGAGTTGAATAGTCCTGATAATCGAAATAGCTGTGCCACACATTCGCAAATTCGCAGACGTACTCTAGATACGCGTCAAGTCCGATATCATTTACAGCCCCACGGAGCTCCATCTGTTGTGTCGCCATAGCATGGTTGACCAGTATGCCAGTCCCAGTAGAGGCCGTTTTATAATGAGGGGTCATTGACACTATTGGATCTTTCGGAAGCTGGTCCTCAGGGGTGCTTGGGTTGGCTGCTAAGGTCTCTTTACGTTGTCTTGCTGCTACGTCTGCCTCTCGTTTCACTTTATTCAGACGCTCTACCGTATAAATTGACGAAAGTCGCTTTCGATCTAGCCGTTTTTGGTATGCGGTGGCAGAAAACACTAAGTGCTTCCACCAGCACCCACCAGGACCTCTTATTCTCCCTGTAATTTAAATAAATCA